>JAKVIS010006649.1:0-10358 GCA_033119425.1 Bufotes viridis
TCACTGGCGCTGACGCTCACCTTATTCTTATATATCACCGAACACTGAGCTGCCACCTTATTTCTTATATATCACTGACCACTGAGCGTCACTCTTATTCTTATATATCACCGACACTGACCAGCCTCACCTTATTCTTTATATATCACCGGCGCTGAGAGCTCACCTTATTCTCATATGTCACTGGCGCTGAGCGCTCACCATATTCTGAGCTTGCAGGTCAGGGCCACGTGACACGAAAAGCCGAAGAGCCCTAGTGGGATAAAACACCGAGATCCACCGTAACTGCAAGACGCATCTCACCTAACTAAATGTCGGCTAGTGGTGTGCCGGCAGCCATGTCCGTGGGTAGGCCTAATAGCGGGGGCATACCCTGTAGAAGTGAAAATAGAAAGGGAGGGGAGGGTGGGGCATCTGAGAAAATGCCTCGCCCCTAGGTGGGGCTGTGCCTGGTTTAAGTAGAGCCTCCGCCTCTCCCATAAATGCAGCCTAATCAGACGGCCATACTCGTGGTTCTGGGCTAATGGACATCATGCCGAAGTGAGCCCTAGTGGGCTGAAACACCGAGACCCAACCGTAACTGCAAGACGATCTTGACCTAACTAAATGGCTAGTGGTGTGCCTGCAGCCATGTCCGTGGGTAGGCCTATGTGCAAAGGGCAAAACCAGAAATGTAGGGTGTGAAAAAGAGACTTGAATGGGCCTGTGCCAAAGAAACCCCTGATCCAAACTGCGAAGCAACATTCCCACTTTGGTAGAGTTCGGGCACATAAGTCAACCATAACGACGCTCTGCATCCGTCTCCGCGGATAGAGGCAGGACAGAATGCTGAATGCCGCAGGATTCTGGCCCCAATGCACTGAGGGAGTGAACTGGAAACGCCCAGAGGAAGCGTGACGATACTAACTAAAACCTGGAAATTCCCCTAGCCTTATGAGACCGGGAGAACTGAGCCTAACTGTCTAGACTATGCAAAGAAGGGCCCAAGAATACCATGTAGGCTCAGGAAGGATGTAAAGCAATAAGCTAAGAACGTAGTATATGGAATCCTGTCGATGCCCCCAATCGCGTGAGTGAAGAGTGCGATTGCGTGTAAGCTGCTGGCGATTTAGTTCTCGCAGACCTGGCTGGGATTGAAAACGTGAATCCGGCATGGTAATACAAACGACAAATATGAGGGGTAAAGAAAAGAACCTAAAAAGTGGCCTGAAGAAAGTACAGGCGGGATTACGCTCATGGGAACCTATACAATACCACCAACTTGGTACGAGCTAACCAAATATCTGCAACTGGTATTAAATCTCACAAACCAAATCCACTCAACCAGTGCTTACACAGAATGCAGAAGCAAAATATATGATAAAATATCAAATTCGCTTTATTAAATAGCAGGGCTGTGGAGTCGGAGTCGAGGAGTCGGAGGCAATTTTGTATTTGGAGTCGGAGTCAGCAAAAATGGACCGACTCCGACTCCTACTAGACTTAAATTGGAATAAAAATTGGAATAAAAGCAAGTTTAAATGTCCCAATCCAGATAAAGTTATAATTAATTACTTCTCTACTGTAAGAATAAAGCGCCAACGCACGCAGTGCGCCAACGCCACCGCTAAACACAGACGTTAAGTGACCGTGAAGTAGCTTTCTACATGCTGCTTTACTATGCAGCTAAAGGACACTGGACGGGCTGGATATGATCTGCTGGTACCATCAGGAGGATCAGGATCACAACTAGACTGACTGTTACCCCCAGCTGAGGCCTACTTGTGTTTAAAAACGTTTTAGTCAATATGCAAATTCTCTACCTTGTGCCCAAGGGGCAGGCGCACATGTGAGTACTGGCAGCACTAGACAGGACTAGGTAGCGAGGAGGAAGAGAGAAAGCTGGCACAGCCTCAGCATAGCCAGACGAGGCTGCTGCCAGCACTCCACACGTGCGCCTGCGCAGGAATTCAGCTGCTCAGCCAGCCTGAAAAAAAGGCCAGTGCAGTGAATAATAACGAGGGGAACAGCGCTGGGAAGCTGTACTGGCGCGGCTAGGCAACAAAGCCGCAGGAGACGCTGCCCCATTGGGCACAAAGATAGTGAATTTGCATACAGATTAAAATGTTTTTTAAACACAAGTACAGCTTAACTGGGGTAACATTAGTATAGTTTTATTCCTAATTCTCTGATGAATACCAGTATATATATATCTTTAGCTGGAAAATCAGCCTGTCAGTGTCCCTTTAAGGAGCGGCAATACTTACACTTTCCATTGTCTTGTGGTCTGCTGTTACAGGGAACCCATGGTTATCCTCGCCTCTCACTGATAACTGATTAAGGACTGGAGACACTTGTATAAGTGAAGGGAATGGATAGTCAATAGTTCAAGACTGAAGCTGTAAACCATTTGAAAACTGCTATCATTCAGCTAAGGCTATAAAACATGTAAACTCAGATTGTTAGCTTAAATTTTAAACATGACTATGGGATTCTACTAGAAAATCATGTTTTAAAATAAATGCCCCTTCCCCTGCCCCTTCCTGGATCCTCCCACTGCTCTATCTTCAGCAGAAGATCAGCACACAAAGGAGAAGGCAGCAGCTTCTGCTCAACTACCTCTCTGTGCTAGAGGAGATTAGAAGAACTTGGTGGAACAGCTTCAGTATTTGCATATTAAATACAGAGGAGTCGGAGTCGAGGAGTCGGAGTCGGAAGTTTCAAAATCTGAGGAGTCGGAGTCGGAGACGGAAAATTTATCTACCGACTCCACAGCCCTGTTAAATAGTACAACTGTTACGGTATAACCCGGTATAGTGAGGGTTAATACCGTTCGGGCGATTCCCCTGGCGAAGAGCACAGCAACCCACAACCGCTGGAATCCACCGAACTGGAACCATACGAAGTCCTCCTCTCCTGGAACAGGCAAGAGAACGTTCTGACGTAGCAATCTCCCAAGCAACGAGACGAGGTCCGTATTGATGGTAAACAGGAATTCTAACTTTATTGAGGGCTACCTGCCTGGTATTTATGCAGGTCTCCCACCTGGTGGACACTCCCCTAGGGGACCAGAAGGAAGACTGCGACACGGATACAGCAGCCAATCACACACAATGGGACAATACAGACACCCCCAGCATATCTCTTCCTCTGCCTGTGATACAATCACCCTACACAGGCTAATGTAATCATCACAGGCAGGAGAATACACAATGTCTTCTGTCCTGAGACAATTGAGGAGTCATTCAATTATCTCTCAGGACAAAGGGAAATCGCCAATACACATGTGGGGACAATAGGACAGACATCACTATTCAATACACAATGTCCCACCCTTTACAGTACACACGACATTTAACATATCCCCAGATGGCTTGGATCTGAGCGCCAATATATCCAAGGATAGAGGCAGACTCCATTGAGCACATGGTTGCAAAAGGACATAAAATTACACAATGTTACAATTACTACATAAAACATATACATGCAACATATCCCCAGATAGCTTAGGTCTGAGCTGCACTATTGAATGGCGCTCAGACCACACATATCCAGTTCAATTGCCATGGAGCTAAAGTCTTTCCCATAGTCTTTCATTATACGAATGGGCTCCATAGCAGAGCTATCTGGGGTATCACCGCTCAAACAGGACAAGCATACATGGGGCCATAGTCGCAGGGCAGGAGGCGAGCAAAATAAATAAATAAATGCAAGCTCAATCATAGTGCCGTCCGTAAGTGTGCATAATACACCTAGTACAGGGAACAGGGTGTCAATAGGTCCAATAAAGATCAGACAGTGCAGGTGACACAAGCCGCCAACCATGCAATAGCTAAGAGTCTGAGGGACATGTTGGACGCAGTAGTCACTATGTCCCCCACTGATAAGTGGCCTTTTGGCTCACGTGGACCGAGATGGGGTTCCTCCCCTGTGGGCACTGTCAGGCCTGTCAATACATGGTGAGGACCTCCGAGTTTTCTGACTCGAATGGTTCCCACCAATATGTCACATGTAGGACAGCCGGGGTGGTCTATCTATTGACCTGCCCCTGCAATCTCCTATATGTAGGCATGACGACTCGTGAGCTCGAGTCAGGACTCTGGAACATGCCAGCAAGATACGCCAGACACGGTCCATGAGGGAAGAGGAACTCAATAAACAACAACCGGTGGCTCTCCACTTCAGGGACAAGCAATGCTTCGGACCCAAGGGGTTTAAAAATGAGAGGCATAGACAGGGTTATAGTCGGGATCCAGAGGCGGTGACATGAAGAAGTCTCCACTTCAGGGGCCCCACTTCACTGTGGGGCCCCTGTGGGTGCTATCTGGAGGACCGTCTTCCTGACACAGCCAGCTATCGTGTGAAAATGTGATACAGAATGGAGGAATGAAGAAAATATGAATTATTAATATATGGACTATTTGTATTTATTTAACCCCCTCAGCCCCCGGAGCTTAAACCCCTTAATGACCCGGCCACTTTTTACAATTCTGCACTACACTACTTTCACCGCTTATTGCTCAGTCATACAACTTACCACCCAAATGAATTTTACCTCCTTTTCTTCTCACTAATAGAGCTTTCATTTGGTGGTATTTCATTGTTGCTGACATTTTTACTTTTTTGCTATTAATCAAAATTTAACGAAATTTTTGCAAAAAATGACATTTTTCACTTTCTGTTGTAAAATTTTTTAAAAAACTACATTTCTATATAAATTTTTCTCTAAATTTATTGTTCTACATGTCTTTGATAAAAAAGTCCAATAAGTGTATATTTATTGGTTTGGGTAAAAGTTATAGCGTTTACAAACTATGGTGCAAAAGTGAATTTCTGCATTTTGAAGCAGCTCTGACTTTCTGAGCGCCTGTCATGTTTCTTCAGGTGCTAGAATGTCAGGATAGTATAAATACCCCCAAATGACACCATTTTAGAAAGAAGACACCCCAAAGTATTCGCGGAGGGGCATGGTGAGTTCATGTATCATTTCATTTTTTTCACAAGTTAGCGGAAAATGACACTTTCTGAGAAAAAAAAATAATAAAGTTTCCATTTCTGCTAACTTCTGGCAAAAAAAGAAAATCTCAGACGGACTCACTATGCCCCTCAGTGAATACCTTGGGGTGTCTACTTTCCGAAATGGGGTCATTTGTGGGGTGTGTTTACTGTTCTGGCATTTTGGGCGGGCTAAATTGTGAGCAGCCATGTAAAACCTAAAGGTACTATTGATTTAGGCCCTTTGCGCACTCAGGCTGCAAAGAGGCATACTGTGGTATCGCCAGATCCAGGAGAAGTAGGCGATGTGTTTTGGGGTGTATTTACATATACCATGTTGTGTGAGAGAATATCTCTGTAAACGACAACTTTGTACAATTTTTTATTCAAAGTTGTCAGTTTACAGAGATATTTCTCACACTCAGCATGGGTATATGTAAAAATACACCCCAAAACACATTGCCCTACTTCTCCTGAGTACGGCGATACCACATGTGTGACACTTTTTGCAGCCAAGATGCTAGCAAGGGGCCCTAAAACCAATGAGTACCTTTTAGGAGGGCATTTTACGCATTTTCTCTTCTCACGCTTAGGGCCCCTAAAATGCCAGGGCAGTATAAATACCCCACATGTGACCCCATTGTGGAAAGAAGACACCCCAAGGTATTCTCGTGAGGGGCATGACGAGTCCACAGAAAAAAAAATTTGGCACAAGTTAGCGGAAATTGATTTTTTTTTTTTTTTACAGTCTCATTTCCACTAACTTGTGACAAAAATAATATTTTCCATGAACTCGCCATACCCTCACGGAATACCTTGGGGTCTCTCTTTCCAAAATGGGGTCACATGTGAGGTGTTTGTACTGCCCTGGCATTTGAGGGTCTCCGAATCATTACACGTATGGCCAGCATTAGGAGTTTCTGCGATTCTCCGTATATTGAGCAGACGGGGAATGAGATTTTTTCCGCTCAGCCTCTGGGCTGAAAAAAAATAATGAACGGCACAGATTTCCTCATTCGCATCGATCAATGTGGATGAATAAATCTCTGCCAAAAATGTGCAAAAAAGTAGTAAGGTCCCATTACACGCCCGCAAACAAGATCTATTCCGCACCCTGCGGAATAGATGCGACCCATTCAGTGTGAATGGGGCTGGCGGTGATGCGGAGAGCACACTATGCGCCGCCGCATCAGCATTTGCGGAGCTGCGGCCGCAAACTTCCGGGTTTCGCCCCCAAACATCCGGCCGCAGCTCCGCAAAAAGATAGAGCATGTCCTATTCTTGTCCGCAATTGTGGACAAGAAAAGGCATTTTCTATATAGTTCTGGCAATGTGCGGATCCGCAAATGCGGAAAGCACATTGCTGGTGTCCGTGTTTTTGATCCGGGATCCATGGATCCGCAAACACATACGGACGCCTGAATGAGCCTTACAGGGGGTAATTAGTGTCAGGGGGTGACATGGAGTGATCTGGGGTTAATCAGTGACGGGGGTGGGGGGTCTGTGTGGTGATTGGTGCACTTATAAAGTTCTTTGGTGGTCCCAGCAAAAGGGACCACCAAAGGAACGATCAGCAAGCATATCAGACGCTGTTAACAAAACAGCGCCTGATATGCCATTTTTTTAATCTTCTACAGCCTGCCAGCGCACGATCAGCGCTGGCAGGCTGTAGCTTACCTTGTCCTCGACGTGATCCTGTGAACGCGCGCGCTGCTCACAGGAAATCTCGCCTCGCGAGATGACGCGCTGGGCGCATCAAGGAGGAACAGACCGCCTCGCAGGACGCAATCCATGCGTGAGGCGGCTCTGGAAAGAGGTTAATATTTGATTTATGTATATTATGTAAGGGTGTCTTTATGAATTTTCATATTACACAGTTTTTTTCACTGTTCTAGTTGCCCTTATATCGGGCAGAGAAGTCTAATTTGGGCTCTATTATCTTTGGTTTCTCACTGGTGTACTTCGGCTATCTATAATTGTACACGTTATATTTGGAGACATTAATTATCAATTTTTATAATCATGAATTTTTTGCGCCTGTAATAAGACTCTTCACATATGCATTTTGTATGCAGTTTTTATGATCACTTTTATAATCAATGGATTTGTAATTAATTTTTTCCGTCTATGTTTTGGTTCACTGTTTTGATTATGCACGCGAGGGTATCATCACTAAGGATGTGTTTTTTATTTTTATATTTTTTTCATTTATTATTTTTATTTTTCTTCTTTTTTATTATTTTTTTATCATTTTGTATTTATTATTCTTTTTGGTTCTTATCCCTCCATCCAACTACCCTGATGTATACCCTATACCCGATTTCTGGTTAGTGTTTATATGAGTCTGTGTCGGGTACGCAGGGCGCGCATGCGCTGGGTTGCGGACTTTGGGAGGCGCTCAATGTTGGTCTGTTGCTATGGCGCCGGACACCTTCCGGCGCTTTGGTGACGGGGTGAGCGCATCGGCAAGTGTCCGCCTCATCATGGCGCCCTTCTGCGTCCGACTACACGCCACAGGTGAGCTCCCTACTATATATAGCCGGGCTGTTGACCACTTTAATTAGCCTCCTGACGAAGCCTGTGAGGTGAAACGCCGCCGAGGCAGTTGTTGTGGTGAACGGACCGACCGGGTTATGGGTATGTCATCCTTATCATCCATTATGTTTATTGTTCTGACATATGCTGTTGCGGGGTTTGTGTGCTATTTATGATGGTTTATGGGGTTGGGTCCTGGCAGTGTACTATTGCATGGTTGACGCTCTTGTCACCTGCACTGTCTGATCTCTCATTGGACCTATTGACACCCTGTTCTCTGTACTAGGTGTATTATGCACACTTACGGACGGCACTATGATTGAGCTTGCATTTATTTATATACCTAAATCCGCTCTCTGGTCGTGTGCTGACCCACAGTCTCTGATGTTCTCAGTGGATCACCACCTTTTGTAATTTTGTTGTACTATTTAATAAAGCGAATTTGATATTTTATCATATATTTGCTTCTGTATTCTGTGTAAGCACTGGTTGAGTGGTTGGTTTTGGGGGATTACGCCATGGGCCTGACCGATGTGATAGGCGACACTTAAATAACTACATTTCCTGAAAACCTGACAGGCATAATATTGTGAACACGAGACCAGACCAACGTGGTCGGTGACACCTAATGACGAGTCATTCGAACGAACCTGAAGGTAGGTGGTCGATGACACCCATGACTTGAACTCCGAAATTGAAGTCTGATCCTGGGGGGGTGGGGGAAGCATAGCCAGACAGGTGGTCTGGTCGACTCAGGCAGGAGTTTATGAGCTGGCCACATTGATTATTGAACAAGAAGAAAACATAAGCGGGCAACCAACTATCACCAACCAACTGGTGACTGAAAACGAGGATGAAGAATGCAACAAGTACAGACAATAGGTTTAATACAGAAGCCCAAGTGTGACATAAATTGGAATGTGGATGATTGGAATGTAACGGGCTAAGGGCGTTGAGGTAGAGAACAAGCGCCTAACAAATAAACAAGAGCCATGACACCCGGGCGGCCCACGCCCAATGACAATAACGATACATCATATGTGGCAGCAGTGGCGCCGCCGCCCATCCTGTATGTACCACGATTAAGTCCATTAGTATGTTTCTGGAATCGGCCCCTGTCAGCCTAGAAAGCATAGCAAATGACTCCAAACAATCCCTGCTGCCACTCAAACTGTCCGCAGAGGGAACGGAATGGCACCAAGTAGAGTAACCAGCAAAGGAAGGCAATGCAGAAATGAGGAGCAAACGGAAATAATCCATGCGGCACCCAAAGTCCGCCAGAGGAAGCCAGTGCTAAAAGAAGCCTGTCCAGAAGAGGGACAGTGTAGTGAAGACTAAAACCCGAGAGTGCGACAGGTGTCCTACTATCCGGTGAAGGTAGCCGCATGTAAAAAGACTCTCCAGCCGAGGGAGCAGTGCAGTAAAGCCAAGTGCCCGCAGAGGGAGCAAAGCGACGGTGGAACCAGCAGAGAGCAGTGCCATAAGAGGAGAGTCTGGTGGAAAGCTATGTGGTGACAAGCAGAGACCAGCCAAGGAAATGACGAACTGAAGCTGGCACAAAACGGTGAATAATAAATGATGTTTGGCCGAGGGGACTCAGAAGAAACAGGAGCAGCGCGCTGGCAAGGACTGCCTGTGCGATGGTGGAAGGCTCACAGCGATACGCACTAGTGGCATAGGATCGCACGCATATGTACGCGACGATACCTAACTGGCGGTGACCGCAGGAAGTTATAACTATGACAATGGCTCTGATAATATGCGCATCTTCACTGAAACCGTGAGGGTCTAGCCTGAATGATCGGACAGGCTAATGTTACTGTAAAGTCGCTCTGACCCGGGTGGCAGGGAAGACTCCTGACTCAGGCTGGAGCTTCCGTTAAGGGAAGAGCACACCTGTGGGAAGCGCCGTGGCAGACAATGGATGCACCACCGACAGACTTTGTGAGTGTGCGGCTGCGCGCTCGGATGAACAAAGAAGCAGATATGTGGATGTGAGACATTTGGGCCAACTCGCTGGATGCACAGAAATTCAACCCACCAGGTAGACTGACCAGGCAGGATTCTGAAAACAGTCATCGGTCCCCCGAAACCATGGGGCCGAAGCAGTCATCGCGGCTCCCTGGCCATGGAGCCGGCGTCATCAGTGCCCCCGGAGCCATGGAGTCGGGCGCAGCCATCGTGCCCTGCTGGCCATGGAGCCGGGCGGTCATCGTGTCCCCCGGCCATGGAGCTTGGGCGGTCATCGTGCCCCCGAAGCCATGGAGCCGGGCAGTCATCAGTGCCCCCGGCCATGGAGTCAGTTTAAATATCGCCGGGCTGAGCCAATGTCGGCCCTGGGGCCATGGAGCCGGCCGTCATCGCGCCCCCTGGCGTCATCGTGTTCTGAGCCATGGAGCTTGCCGTCATCGCGTCCTGCCGGCCACGCCCTGGCTTACTGGAGCCGGCGGTCATCGTGCCCTGGCCATGGAGCCGAGCGGTCATCGTGCACCTGCTCAGGGTCGTGCCTCGAAGCCATGGAGCCGGGGTCGGTCATCGCGGCCTCGAAGCCATGGGGCCGGGCGGCCATCAGTCCCCGAGCCATGGAGCCGGGCGGTCATCTTGCCCCGGCCATAAGCAGTCATCGCGCTCCGGCCATGGAGCCGGCAGTCATCGTGCCCCCGGCCATGGGGGCCAAGCGTCACTCAGTGCTTCAGCCATGCCGGAGCGCCATCGTGGGAAGCCAAACGCGGCCATCGTGCCTCTCCGGCCATGGCCGGGCAGCCATCGTGCCCCTGCCATGTGGAGCCGGGCAGTCATCGTGCCTCTCGAGCCAGCGCCTAAGCCGCCATCATGCCTCTGCAGCCATG
>JAKVIS010006650.1:0-10104 GCA_033119425.1 Bufotes viridis
AAACCCACTTGGTAGGGTTAGGGTTAACCCTAAACCTATCCCTAACCTTTAAATCATGACCTTCCCACTTGGGTAGGGTTAACTCTGACCCTAACCTAACCTAACACTAACCCTCCTCTATTGACTTACCTCATAACCTACCAACTTTTGTATGGTTAGGGTTAACCCTAACTCTAACCTAACCCTAACCCTTACCTCCTCTATTGACATATCTTATGTCCTATCCACTTGGGTAGGGTTAGGGTTAACTCTAACCTAACCATAACCATAACTCTAAAGCTAACCCACTAACCTAACCATAACCCACTAACCTAACCTAACCTACCTAACCCTAACCCTTACATTCCACTATTGACTTACCTCATAACCTACCAACTTGGGTATGGTTAGGGTTAACCCTAACCCTAAACCTATCACTAACCCTAACCTTCTATATTGACATATCTCATGTCCTACCCACTTGGGTAGTGTTGAGGTTAACTCTAACCTATCCTAACCTCCGTCTATTGATATACCTTATGTCAAACCACCTTGGGTAGAGTTAGGGTTAACCTTAACCTAATCCTATTCCTAAAACTAAGCTCCTCTATTGATATACCTTATTTCAAACCCACTTGGGTAGGATTAGGGTTAACCCTAAACCTATCCTAACCTAACCCTTAAGTCATGACCTACCCACTTGGGTAGGTTAACCTAACTCTAACCTAAAGTTAACCCTCTAACCCAAACCATAACCCACAAATCCTAACCCTTAGCCACTAACCCTAACTCTAACCCTAACCCTCCTCTATTGACTTACCTCATGACCTACCCACTTGGGTAGGGTTAGGAGTTAACTGTAACCTATCCTATTCCTAAACCTAAGCTCCTCTATTGATATACCTTATGTCAAACCCACTTGGGTAGGGATAGGGTTAACCCTAAACCTATCCCTAACCCTAACCTTTAAATCATGACCTTCCCACTTGGGTAGGGTTAACTCTGACCCTAACCCTCCTCTTTTGACTTACCTCATAACCTACCAACTTTTTGTATGGTTAGGGTTAACCTAACTCTTACCTAACCCTAACCCTTACCTCCTCTATTGACATATCTTATGTCCTTTCCACTTGGGTAGGGTTAGGGTTAACCCTAACTCTTACCTAACCTAACCCTTACACTCCTCTATTGACATATCTTATGTCCTTTTCACTGGGTAGGGTTAGGGTTAGCTCCTAACCCTAAACATAACCATAACTCTAAAGCTAACCCACTAACCTAACCATAACCCACTAACCTAACCCCTAACCTTAACCCTTACATTTCCACTATTGACTTACCTCATAACCTACCAACTTGGGTATGGTTAGGGTTAACCCTAACACTAAACCTATGCCTAATCCTAACCTTCTCTATTGACATATCTCATGTCCTACCCACTTGGGTAGGGTTAGGGTTAACTGTAACCCTATCCCTATTCTAAAACTAAGCTCCTCTATTGATATAACTTATGGCAAACCCACTTGGGTAGGGTTATGGTTAACCCTAAACCTATCCTAACCCTAACCTTTAAATCATGACCTTCCCACTTGGGTAGGGTTAACTCTGACCTAACCCTAACCCTAACACTAACCCTCCTCTATTGACTTACCTCATAACCTACCAACTTTTTGTATGGTTAGGGTTAACCTAACTCTAACCTAACCCTAACCCTTACCTCCTCTATTGACATATCTTATGTCCTATCCACTTGGGTAGGGTTAGGGTTAACTCTAACCCTAAACATAACCATAACTCTAAAGCTAACCCACTAACCCTAACCATAACCCACTAACCTTAACCCCTAACCTTAACCCTTACATTCCACTATTGACTTACCTTATAACCTAGCAACTTGGGTATGGTTAGGGTTAACCCTAACACTAAACCTATCCTTAATCCTAACCTTCTCTATTGACATATCTCATGTCCTACCCACTTGGGTAGTGTTAGAGTTAACTCTAACCTAACCCTAACCTCCTCTATTGATATACCTTATGTCAAACCCACTTGGGTAGGGTTAGGGTTAACCCTAACCCTATCGCTATTCCTAAACCTAAGCTCCTCTATTGATATACCTTATGTCAAACCCACTTGGGTAGGGATAGGGTTAACCCTAAACCTATCCCTAACCCTAACCCTTACGTCATGACCTACCCACTTAGGTAGGGTTAACTCTAACACTAACCATAACCATAACCCTATAGCTAACCAACTAACCCTAACCATAACCCACTAACCCTAACCCTAACCCTATCCTAACCCTTACCTCCTCTATTGACATACCTCATGTCCTACCCACTTGGGTAGTGTTAGGGTTAACTCTAACCCTAGCCCTAACCTCCTCTATTGATATACCTTATGTCAAACCCACTTGGGTAGAGTTAGGGTTAACCTTAACCTAATCCTATTTCTAAAACAAAGCTCCTCTATTGATATACCTTATGTCAAACCCACTTGGGTAGGGTTAGGGTTAACCCTAAACCTATCCCTAACCCTAACCCTTAAGTCATGACCTACCCACTTGGGTAGGGTTAATTCAAACCCTAACCATAACCCTCAAGCTAACCCACTAACCATAACCCAAACCCACTAAACCTAACACTCCTCTATCGACTTACCTCATAATCTACCAACTTAGGTTTAGGGTTAACCCTAACCCTAAAGTTAACCCTCTAACCTAACCATAACCCACTAACCTAACCCTTAGCCACTAACCCTAACTCTAACCTAACCCTCCTCTATTGACTTACCTCATGACCTACCCACTTGTGTAGGGTTAGGGTTAACTGTGACCCTATCCCTATTCCTAAACCTAAGCTCCTCTATTGATATACCTTATGTCAAACCCACTTGGGTAGGGTTAGGGTTAACCTTAAACCTATCCCTAACCCTAACCCTTAAGTCATCATGACCTACCCACTTGGGTAGGGTTAACGCTGACAATAACCCTAACCATAAACCTAAATCTAACCCACTAACCTAAGCATAACCCACTAACCCTAACCCTATCCCTAACCCTTACCTCCTCTATTGACATACCTCATGTCCTACCCACTTGGGTAGTGTTAGGGTTAACTCTAACCCCTAACCTAACCTCCTCTATTGATATACCTTATGTCAAACCCACTTGGGTAGGGTTAGGGTTAACCTAAACCTATCCCTAACCCTAACCCTTAAGTCATGACCTACCCACTTGGGTAGGGTTAACATCAATAATTGCCCAGCATGAGCAAGAAAAGGCACAGCCCAAGTATGCAAAAGTATAAGATTTATTTAACAAATAAATAGACAATTAATAATAAGTACATACACATTGATTGTGCAATGGAGGAGCACAGAGCAAAAGCCCAAGAACCACCACTATCACTGAGTATCCCCCACACCACAAAATGGTTAAGCACTCAATGATAAAGCAACGGTAAGGTTGGGGGTCATGATAAACCCCAGAGAGTTAAACAACTTAGCCCAAATATGCATCACATAATCAAAAACAATCTAGGGCACAAATAACATACCGTTAGCCATGGTGTACGGGGGATAGTCAGTACCAGTGGAACAGAACACCCTCGGCAGCGTTTCGCGCCGGCCGTCAGGAGGTACCATAACATCCCTCAGATCCCCCAATTATAGTGCAGTGCTCACCCTGATTGGTTAAAAGCGTAATTATCCGATTAAAGACAGCCGCTGTTTAGTATCGGCGAGCTTACCCGGTGATGCGGACGCGGTCCTCACGGGCGCCGGCTCATCAGGAGGTGGAGTGGCGGCTTCCGGCAGCGTCAGTCAGCTACCAAGGAAACCATGCGGCGTCATCCGTGGACCCGCCATGGCGCTACCACGGGAGCTCGCTACAGCGGTAGTCAGGGTAATGAGATATACAAAGGGCCACGGCACAGGACGGAAGTCGGACCTACATCATGGAATCAAAATAGAGGCTGAAAGGAACAAAAGTACATAAGAAAATAACCACAACTGGAAGTTCTCATGATCAAAAAGTGATAGTGTGTATATAGTGAACTCCATATTTCGTTTTGAAGTAAAAAATAATAAATGTAATAATAATAAGTGCATAATAATCAAAATTCACTTGAATATAAAATTAAGAATCTAAGCACATAATTAAGAAAGTTACATAATTAAATACAACACATGATAAATCAAAAATGATCAGTGTACAAAGTGCATAAAGTGAACAAAATCGAAAAACATGATCAAAGTATACAGTACATAATTAGTTGAATCAAAAACTCTAACCCTAAACATAACCCTTAAGCAAACCCACTAACAGTAACCAGTACCCACTAACCTAACCTAACCCAAACCCACTAACCTAACCCTCCTCTATTGACTTACCTCATATCCTACCAACTTAGGTTTAGGGTTAACCTAACCCTAACCCGAACTCTAAAGTTAACCCTCTAACCTAACCATAACCCACTAACGCTAACCCTTAGCCACTAACCTAACTCTAACCCTAACCCTCCTCTATTGACTTACCTCATGACTTACCCACTTGGGTAGGGTTAGGGTTAACTCTAACCCTATCCCTATTCCTAAACCTAAGCTCCTCTATTGATATGCCTTATATCAAACCCACTTGGGTAGGGTTAGGGTTAACCCTAAACCTATCCTAACCTAACCCTTAAGTCATGACCTACCCACTTGGGTAGGGTTAACTCTAATCCTAACCCTAACCATAACCTAAAGCTAACCCACTAACCTAACCATAACCCACTAACTCTAACCTAAGCCACTAACCTAACTCTAACCCTAACCCTACTCTATTGACTTACCTCATGACTTACCCACTTGTGTAGTGTTAGGGTAAACTCTAACCCTAACCTCCTCTATTGATATACCTTATGTCAAACCCACTTGGGTAGGGTTAGGGTTAACCTAAACCTATCCTAACCCTAACCTTTAAGTCATGACCTTCCCACTTGGGTAGGGTTAACTCTGACCTAACCTAACCATAAACCTAAAGCTAACCCACTAACCCTAAGCATAACCCACTAACCCTATCCTAACCCACTAACCCTAACCCTCCTCTATTGACTTACCTCATAACCTACCAACTTTTGTATGGTTAGGGTTAACCCTAACTCTAACCTAACCCTAACCCTTACCTCCTCTATTGACATATCTTATGTCCTATCCACTTAGGTAGGGTTAGGGTTAACTCTAACCTAACCATAACCATAACTCTAAAGCTAACCCACTAACCCTAACCATAACCCACTAACCTAACCCCTAACCCTAACCCTTACATTCCACTATTGACTTACCTCATAACCTACCAACTTGGGTATGGTTAGGGTTAACCCTAACCTAAACCTATCCCTAATCCTAACCTTCTCTATTGACATATCTCATGTCCTACCCACTTGGGTAGTGTTAGGGTTAACTCTAACCCTAACCTAACCTCCTCTATTGATATACCTTATGTCAAACCCACTTGGGTAGGGTTAGGGTTAACCCTAACCCTATCGCTATTCCTAAACCTAAGCTCCTCTATTGATATACCTTATGTCAAACCCACTTGGGTAGGGTTAGGGTTAACCTAAACCTATCCTAACCCTAACCCTTACGTCATGACCTACCCACTTAGGTAGGGTTAACTCTAACACTAACCATAACCATAACCCTATAGCTAACCAACTAACCTAACCATAACCCACTAACCTAACCCTAACCCTATCCTAACCCTTACCTCCTCTATTGACATACCTCATGTCCTACCCACTTGGGTAGTGTTAGGGTTAACTCTAACCCTAGCCCTAACCTCCTCTATTGATATACCTTATGTCAAACCCACTTGGGTAGAGTTAGGGTTAACCTTAACCCAATCCCTATTCCTAAAACTAAGCTCCTCTATTGATATACCTTATGCCCTACCCACTTGGGTAGGGTTAGGGTTAACCTAAACCTATCCCTAACCTAACCCTTAAGTCATGACCTACCCACTTGGGTAGGGTTAACTCTAACCTAACCTAACTATAACCTAAAGCTAACCCACTAACAGTAACCATTACCCACTAACCCTAACCCTAACCCAAACCCACTAACCTAACCCTCCTCTATTGACTTACCTCATAACCTACCAACTTAGGTTTAGGGTTAGCCTAACCTAACCTAACTCTAAAGTTAACCCTCTAACCTAACCATAACCCACTAACCTAACCCTTAGCCACTAACCTAACTCTAACCCTAACCCTCCTCTATTGACTTACCTCATGACTTACCCACTTGGGTAGGGTTAGGGTTAACTCTAACTATCCTATTCCTAAACCTAAGCTCCTCTATTGATATACCTTATGTCAAACCCACTTGGGTAGGGTTAGGGTTAACCCTAAACCTATCCCTAACCTAACCCTTAAGTCATGACCTACCCACTTGGGTAGGGTTAACTCTAATCCTAACCTAACCATAACCTAAAGCTAACCCACTAACCTAACCATAACCCACTAACTCTAGCCTAAGCCCACTAACCCTAACTCTAACCCTAACCCTACTCTATTGACTTACCTCATGACTTACCCACTTGTGTAGTGTTAGGGTAAACTCTAACCTCTAACCTCCTCAATTGATATACCATATGTCAAACCCACTTGGGTAGGGTTAGGGTTAACCTAAACCTATCCCTAACCCTAACCTTTAAATCATGACCTTCCCACTTGGGTAGGGTTAACTCTGACCTAACCCTAACCCTAACCCTCCTCTATTGACTTACCTCATAACCTACCAACTTTTGTATGGTTAGGGTTAACCTAACTCTAACCTAACCTAACCCTTACCTCCTCTATTGACATATCTTATGTCTATCCACTTAGGTAGGGTTAGGGTTAACTCTAACCCTAAACATTACCATAACTCTAAAGCTAACCCCTAACCTAACCATAACCCACTAACCTAACCCCAAACCCAAACCCTTACATTTCACTATTGACTTACCTCATAACCTACCAACTTTGGTATGGTTAGGGTTAACCCTAACCTAAACCTATCCTAATCCTAACCTTCTCTATTGACATGTCTCATGTCCTACCCACTGGGTAGTGTTAGGGTTAACTCCTAACCTAGCCCTAACCTCCTCTATTGATATACCTTATGTCAAACCCACTTGGGTAGAGTTAGGGTTAACCTTAACCCTAATCGCTATTCCTAAAACAAAGCTCCTCTATTGATATACCTTATGTCAAACCCACTTGGGTAGGGTTAGGGTTAACCCTAAACCTATCCCTAACCCTAACCCTTAAGTCAAGACCTACCCACTTGGGTAGGGTTAACTCTAACCTAACCATAACCCTTAAGCTAACCCACTAACCATAACCCAAACCCACTAAACCTAACCCTCCCTATTGACTTACCTCATAATCTACCAACTTAGGTTTAGGGTTAACCTAACCCTAACCCTAAAGTTAACCCTCTAACCCTAACCATATCCCACTAACCCTAACCCTTAGCCACTAACCCTAACTCTAACCTAACCCTCCTCTCTTGACTTACCTCAAGACCTACCCACATGTGTAGGGTTAGGGTTAACTGTGACCCTATCCTATTCCTAAACCTAAGCTCCTCCATTGATATACTTTATGTCAAACCCACTTGGGTAGGGTTAGGGTTAACCCTAAACCTATCCTAACCCTAACCCTTAAGTCATGACGTACCCACTTGGGTAGGGTTAACGCTGACAATAACCCTAACCATAAACCTAAATCTAACCCACTAACCTAAGCATAACCCACTAACCCTAACGCTATACCTAACCCTTACCTCCTCTATTGACATACCTCATGTCCTACCCACTTGGGTAGTGTTAGGGTTAACTCTAACCCTAACCCTAACCTCCTCTATTGATATACCTTATGTCAAACCCACTTGGGTAGGGTTAGGGTTAACCCTAAACCTATCCCTAACCCTAACCCTTAAGTCATGACCTACCCACTTGGGTAGGGTTAACTCTACCCTACCTAACCATAACCCTTAAGCAAACCCACTAACAGTAACCATTACCCACTAACCCTAACCTAACTCAAACCCACTAACCCTAACCCTCCTCTATTGACTTACCTCATAACCTACCAACTTAGGTTTAGGGTTAACCCTAACCCTAACCTCTAAAGTTAACCCTCTAACCCTAACCATAACCCACTAATCCTAACCCTTAGCCACTAACCCTAACTCTAACCCTAACCCTCCTCTATTGACTTACCTCATGACTTACCCACTTGGGTAGGGTTAGGGTTAACTCTAAACCTATCCCTATTCCTAAACCTAAGCTCCTCTATTGATATGCCTTATATCAAACCCACTTGGAGTGGGGTTAGGAGTTAACCCTAAACCTATCCCTAACCTAACCCTTAAGTCATGACCTATCCACTTGGGTAGGGTTAACTCTAATCCTAACCCTAACCATAACCCTAAAGCTAACCCACTAACCTAACCATAACCCACTAACTCTAACCTAAGCCACTAACCTAACTCTAACCCTAACCCTACTCTATTGACTTACCTCATGACTTACCCACTTGTGTAGTGTTAGGGTAAACTCTAACCCTAACCTCCTCTATTGATATACCTTATGTCAAACCCACTTGGGTAGGGTTAGGGTTAACCTAAACCTATCCCTAACCCTAACCTTTAAGTCATGACCTTCCCACTTGGGTAGGGTTAACTCTGACCTAACCCTAACCATAAACCTAAAGCTAACCCACTAACCTAAGCATAACCCACTAACCCTAACCCTATCCTAACCCACTAACCCTAACCCTCCTCTATTGACTTACCTCATAACCTACCAACTTTTGTATGGTTAGGGTTAACCCTAACTCTAACCCTAACCCTTACCTCCTCTATTGACATATCTTATGTCCTATCCACTTAGGTAGGGTTAGGGTTAACTCTAACCCTAACCATAACCATAACTCTAAAGCTAACCCACTAACCTAACCATAACCCACTAACCCTAACCCCTAACCCTAACCCTTACATTCCACTATTGACTTACCTCATAACCTACCAACTTGGGTATGGTTAGGGTGAACCCTAACCTAAACCTATCACTAATCCTAACCTTCTCTATTGACATATCTCATGTCCTACCCACTTGGGTAGTGTTAGGGTTAACTCTAACCCTAACCCTAACCTCCTCTATTGATATACCTTATGTCAAACCCACTTGGGTAGGGTTAGGGTTAACCCTAAACCTATCCCTAACCCTAACCCTTAAGTCATGACCTACCCACTTGGGTAGGGTTAACTCTAACCCTAAACATAACCCTTAAGCAAACCCACTAACAGTAACCATTACCCACTAACCTACTAACCCTAACCCAAACCCACTAACCTAACCCTCCTCTATTGACTTCCCTCATAGCCTACCAACTTAGGTTTAGGGTTAACCTAACCTAACCTAACTCTAAAGTTAACCCTCTAACCTAACCATAACCCACTAACCCTAACCCTTAGCCACTAACCTAACTCTAACCCTAACCCTCCTCTATTGACTTACCTCATGACTTACCCACTTGGGTAGGGTTAGGGTTAACTCTAACCCTATCCTATTCCTAAACCTAAGCTCCTCTATTGATATGACCTTATATCAAACCCACTTGGGTAGGGTGAGGGTTAGTGTTGAGAGCGGGCTAGATTCGAGCATCGTTCGAGGTTCGTACCGAATTTTGGGGTGTCCGGGACCGGACCGAACGGACATTTTCAAAATAGTTCGGGTTCGGGTTCAGTCGTTCGGCATGTATTTAGGCGCATTTTGAAAGGCTGCAAAGCAGCCAATCAACATGCATCATACTACTTGCCCTAAGATGCCATCGCAGCCATGCCTACTATTGGCAAGGCTGTGATTGACCGAGTGCAGCATGTGACTCAGCCTCTTTATAAGATTGTGCGCACGTCGGGACGTGCTCACTCCCGATGTGAATAGAACAGGGATAGACGCAGCTGATGCTAGGGCGAGAATAGGCAGGGATAATTGAATAGCTTCTCTCCTCCACCTGTGATTCATCTGAACAACTGCAGCTGAGCTGCTTTTTGATAGGGATTGGCTATTTTTAGAGTGGCCAGAGTGATTTT
>JAKVIS010006651.1:0-10057 GCA_033119425.1 Bufotes viridis
TCTCCCAGTACTCCCAGCAGTGTCACCTCTCCGGTCAGCAGCTCAGTGATCTTGTGGGTGACTCCTAGGACCTTCTGCTCATATACCAGAGGGAGAGGGGTCCGGCTCCGCCCACCTGACTCATGGAGATGGATGATGGGAGTAACAGAAATCCACTATTGTGTAATCCTGCGGGGAAAAAAAAACACTTAGGAAACAAATGTCCTTATTGACTACAAATCAGAATAAATCCCTGTATCATAATCCCATCTCCTGTAATCATACAGCTTCTTCTAAAACAGAGTCCCACACTGTCACCGCTCTTACCGTAAAGAGTCCATAGTCTCACTGCTCTTACAGTATAGAGTCCATAGTCTCACTGCTCTTACAGTATAGAGTCCATAGTCTCACTGCTCTTACAGTATAGAGTCCATAGTCTCACTGCTCTTACAGTATAGCAGTCCATAGTCTCACTGCTCTTACAGTATAGAGTCCATAGTCTCACTGCTCTTACAGTAAAGAGTCCATAGTCTCACTGCTCTTACAGTATAGAGTCCATAGTCTCACTGCTCTTACAGTATAGAGTCCATAGTCTCACTGCTCTTACAGTATAGAGTCCATAGTCTCACTGCTCTTACAGTATAGAGTCCATAGTCTCACTGCTCTTACAGTATAGAGTCCATAGTCTCACTGCTCTTACAGTAAAGAGTCCATAGTCTCACTGCTCTTACAGTATAGAGTCCATAGTCTCACTGCTCTTACAGTATAGAGTCCATAGTCTCACTGCTCTTACAGTATAGAGTCCATAGTCTCACTGCTCTTACAGTATAGAGTCCATAGTCTCACTGCTCTTACAGTATAGAGTCCATAGTCTCACTGCTCTTACAGTATAGAGTCCATAGTCTCACTGCTCTTACAGTATAGAGTCCATAGTCTCACTGCTCTTACAGTATAGAGTCCATAGTCTCACTGCTCTTACAGTATAGAGTCCATAGTCTCACTGCTCTTACAGTATAGAGTCCATAGTCTCACTGCTCTTACAGTATAGAGTCCATAGTCTCACTGCTCTTACAGTACAGAGTCCATAGTCTCACTGCTCTTACAGTAAAGAGTCCATAGTCTCACTGCTCTTACAGTATAGAGTCCATAGTCTCACTGCTCTTACAGTATAGAGTCCATAGTCTCACTGCTCTTACAGTATAGAGTCCATAGTCTCACTGCTCTTACAGTATAGAGTCCATAGTCTCACTGCTCTTACAGTATAGAGTCCATAGTCTCACTGCTCTTACAGTATAGAGTCCATAGTCTCACTGCTCTTACAGTAAAGAGTCCATAGTCTCACTGCTCTTACAGTAAAGAGTCCATAGTCTCACTGCTCTTACAGTATAGAGTCCATAGTCTCACTGCTCTTACAGTATAGAGTCCATAGTCTCACTGCTCTTACAGTAAAGAGTCCATAGTCTCACTGCTCTTACAGTATAGAGTCCATAGTCTCACTGCTCTTACAGTAAAGAGTCCATAGTCTCACTGCTCTTACAGTATAGAGTCCATAGTCTCACTGCTCTTACAGTATAGAGTCCATAGTCTCACTGCTCTTACAGTATAGAGTCCATAGTCTCACTGCTCTTACAGTATAGAGTCCATAGTCTCACTGCTCTTACAGTATAGAGTCCATAGTCTCACTGCTCTTACAGTATAGAGTCCATAGTCTCACTGCTCTTACAGTATAGAGTCCATAGTCTCACTGCTCTTACAGTATAGAGCCCATAGTCTCACTGCTCTTACAGTATAGAGTCCATAGTCTCACTGCTCTTACAGTAAAGAGTCCATAGTCTCACTGCTCTTACAGTATAGAGTCCATAGTCTCACTGCTCTTACAGTATAGAGTCCATAGTCTCACTGCTCTTACAGTATAGAGTCCATAGTCTCACTGCTCTTACAGTATAGAGTCCATAGTCTCACTGCTCTTACAGTACAGAGTCCATAGTCAAAATAAAAACTTCATAGAACATTACAGGAGAGGACTACAACTCCCAGCATCTCCAGCCTGTTATTATGTGACATTAGAGGACATTACAGGGGGAAGTAGAAGAGGAGAGGACTACAACTCCCAGCATCTACAGCCCATTATTATGTGACATCAGAGGACAGTACAGGGGGAGGTAGAAGAGGAGAGGACTACAACTCCCAGCATCTCCAGCCCATTATTATGTGACATCAGAGGACATTACAGGGGGAGGTAGAAGAGGAGAGGACTACAACTCCCAGCATCTCCAGCCCATTATTATGTGACATCAGAGGACATTACAGGGGGAGGTAGAAGAGGAGAGGACTACAACTCCCAGCATCTACAGCCCATTATTATGTGACATCAGAGGACAGTACAGGGAGAGGTAGAAGAGGAGAGGACTACAACTCCCAGCATGCCCAGCCCGTTATTATGTGACATCAGAGGACAGTACAGGGGGAGATAGAAGAGGAGAGGACTACAACTCCCAGCATGTCCAGCCCGTTATTATGTGACGTCAGAGGACAGTACAGGGAGAGGTAGAAGAGGAGGGGACTACAACTCCCAGCATCTCCAGCCCGGTATTATGTGACATTAGAGGACATTACAGGGGGAGGTAGAAGAGGAGGGGACTACAACTCCCAGCATCTCCAGCCCGGTATTATGTGACATTAGAGGACATTACAGGGGGAGATAGAAGAGGAGAGGACTACAACTCCCAGCATCTCCAGCCTGTTATTATGTGACATTAGAGGACATTACAGGGGGAGATAGAAGAGGAGAGGACTACAACTCCCAGCATCTCCAGCCTGTTATTATGTGACATTAGAGGACATTACAGGGGGAAGTAGAAGAGGAGAGGACTACAACTCCCAGCATCTACAGCCCATTATTATGTGACATCAGAGGACAGTACAGGGGAGGTAGAAGGGAGAGGACTACAACTCCCAGCATCTCCAGCCCATTATTATGTGACATCAGAGGACATTACAGGGGGAGGTAGAAGAGGAGAGGACTACAACTCCCAGCATCTCCAGCCCATTATTATGTGACATCAGAGGACATTACAGGGGGAGGTAGAAGAGGAGAGGACTACAACTCCCAGCATCTACAGCCCATTATTATGTGACATCAGAGGACAGTACAGGGAGAGGTAGAAGAGGAGAGGACTACAACTCCTAGCATGCCCAGCCCGTTATTATGTGACATCAGAGGACAGTACAGGGGGAGATAGAAGAGGAGAGGACTACAACTCCCAGCATGTCCAGCCCGTTATTATGTGACGTCAGAGGACAGTACAGGGAGAGGTAGAAGAGGAGGGGACTACAACTCCCAGCATCTCCAGCCCGGTATTATGTGACATTAGAGGACATTACAGGGGGAGATAGAAGAGGAGAGGACTACAACTCCCAGCATCTCCAGCCTGTTATTATGTGACATTAGAGGACATTACAGGGGGAAGTAGAAGAGGAGAGGACTACAACTCCCAGCATCTACAGCCCATTATTATGTGACATCAGAGGACAGTACAGGGGGAGGTAGAAGAGGAGAGGACTACAACTCCCAGCATCTCCAGCCCATTATTATGTGACATCAGAGGACATTACAGGGGGAGGTAGAAGAGGAGAGGACTACAACTCCCAGCATCTCCAGCCCATTATTATGTGACATCAGAGGACATTACAGGGGGAGGTAGAAGAGGAGAGGACTACAACTCCCAGCATCTACAGCCCATTATTATGTGACATCAGAGGACAGTACAGGGAGAGGTAGAAGAGGAGAGGACTACAACTCCCAGCATCTCCAGCCCGTTATTATGTGACGTCAGAGGACAGTACAGGGAGAGGTAGAAGAGGAGGGGACTACAACTCCCAGCATCTCCAGCCCGGTATTATGTGACATTAGAGGACATTACAGGGGGAGGTAGAAGAGGAGGGGACTACAACTCCCAGCATCTCCAGCCCGGTATTATGTGACATCAGAGGACAGTACAGGAGGAGGTAGAAGAGGAGAGGACTACAACTCCCAGCATCTCCAGCCCGTTATTATGTGACATCAGAGGACATTACAGGGGGAGGTAGAAGAGGAGAGGACTACAACTCCCAGCATGTCCAGCCCGTTATTATGTGACATCAGAGGACAGTACAGGGAGAGGTAGAAGAGGAGAGGACTACAACTCCCAGCATCTACAGCCCATTATTATGTGACATCAGAGGACAGTACAGGGAGAGGTAGAAGAGGAGAGGACTACAACTCCCAGCATGTCCAGCCCGGTATTATGTGACATTAGAGGACATTACAGGGGGAGGTAGAAGAGGAGAGGACTACAACTCCCAGCATCTCCAGCCCGGTATTATGTGACATTAGAGGACATTACAGGGGGAGATAGAAGAGGAGAGGACTACAACTCCCAGCATGTCCAGCCCGTTATTATGTGACATCAGAGGACAGTACAGGAGGTAGAAGAGGAGAGGACTACAACTCCCAGCATGTCCAGCCCGTTATTATGTGACATCAGAGGACAGTACAGGGAGAGGTAGAAGAGGAGAGGACTACAACTCCCAGCATCTCCAGCCCGTTATTATGTGACATCAGAGGACAGTACAGGAGGAGGTAGAAGAGGAGAGGACTACAACTCCCAGCATGTCCAGCCCGTTATTATGTGACATCAGAGGACAGTACAGGAGGAGGTAGGAGAGGACTACAACTCCCAGCATGTCCAGCCCGTTATTATGTGACATCAGAGGACAGTACAGGGGGAGGTAGGAGAGGACTACAACTCCCAGCATGTCCAGCCCGTTATTATGTGACATCAGAGGACAGTACAGGAGGAGGTAGAAGAGGAGAGGACTACAACTCCCAGCATTTACCTGTTTTCCAGCTCGCAGTCTGACTCCTTCTCCTCCATAGGAACAGCTCGGTAGCTCCGCCCCTGATGTCACATGACAGATCACAGGTCCTTCATCCCCCGTGAGTCTACTGTTTTCCAGGCTCCGCCCCTTACATGTCTTGTCGCCTGGTGATGACGTCAATGCAGGTCCTGCAGTCTAGTAGTGAACAGCGCCTGAATCTGTCCTGGCCGGTATGTATGACCTATTCACACCGTGCGGATCGTCTCCTGTCACATACACACACTTACCGGCGCACACAGAGTCACGTGGTCAGAGGACGAACCTTCATAGTGTCTGCTGCCGGAAGATGTCCGCACCTGAGCTGTTTGCCGCTGTGCCCTGGGAGTCAGGGTGATCTCAGAGCGGTCTAGGGGGAGGAGAGAGGTCTCTGGGGGAGGGACAGAGGGGTCTGGGAGTGAGGAGAGAGGTCTCTGGGGGAGGGACAGAGGGGTCTGGGGGGAGGAGAGAGGTCTCTGGGGGAGGGACAGAGGGGTCTAGGAGTGAGGAGAGGTCTCTGGGGAGGGACAGATGGGTCTGGGGGGAGAGAGGTCTCTGGGGAGGGACAGAGGGGTCTAGGAGTGAGGAGAGAGGTCTCTGGGGAGGGACAGAGGGTCTGAGGAGGAGGAGAGAGGTCTCTGGGGAGGGACAGAGGGGTCTGGGAGTGAGGAGAGAGGTCTCTGGGGAGGGACAGAGGGGTCTGGAGGGGAGGAGAGAGGTCTCTGGGGGAGGGACAGAGGGGTCTGGGGGGAGGAGAGAGGTCTCTGGGGGAGGGACAGAGGGGTCTGGGGGGAGGAGAGAGGTCTCTGGGGGAGGGACAGAGGGGTCTGGGGGAGGGGCAGAGGGCTCTGGGGAGGGACAGAGGGGTCTGGGGGAGAGAGGTGTCTGGGGAGGGACAGAGGGCTCTGGGGGAGGAGAGAGGTCTCTGGGGGAGGGACAGAGGGTCTAGGAGTGAGGAGAGGGTCTCTGGGGAGGGACAGAGGGGTCTAGGAGGAGGAGAGAGGTCTCTGGGGGAGGGACAGAGGGGTCTAGGAGTGAGGAGAGAGGTCTCTGGGGAGGGACAGAGGGTCTAGGAGTGAGGAGAGAGGTCTCTGGGGAGGGGACAGAGGGGTCTGGAGGAGGGGAGAGTTCCTGGGGGAGGGACAGAGTGCTCTGGGGTGAGGAGAGAGGTCTCTGGGGAGGGACAGAGGGGTCTGGAGGGGAGGAGAGAGGTCTCTGGGGGAGGAGAGAGGTCCTGGGGAGGGCAGAGGGGTCTGGGGGGAGGACAGAGAGGGTCTGGGGGGAGGGACAGAGGGGTCTGGGGGAGGGGAGAGGTCTCTGGGGAGGGACAGAGGTGTCTGGGGGGAGGGACAGAGGGGTCTGGGGGGAGGGAAGAGGTCTCTGGGGGAGGCACAGAGGGGTCTGTAGGAGGGGACAGAGGGTTCTGGTGGAGGGTCTAGGGGTCTGGAAGAGGAGAGAGGTCTCTGGGGGAGGGGACAAAGAGGTCTATGGGAGGGGACAAAGAGGTCTGGGGGAGGGGACAGAGTTCTGGTGGAGGGTCTAGGGGTCTGGAAGAGGAGAGAGGTCACTGGGTGGAGAGGACAGAGAGGTCTGGGGGAGGGACAGAGGGGTCTGGGGGGAGGAGAGAGGTCTCTGGGGGAGGGACAGAGAGGTCTCTGGGGGAGGGACAGAGAGGTCTCTGGGGGAGGGACAGAGGGCTCTGGGGGAGGGACAGAGAGGTCTCTGGTGGAGGGACAGAGGGGTCTGGGAGGGAGAGAGAGGTCTCTGGGGGAGGGGACAGAGGGGTCTGGGGGAGGGGACAGAGAGGTCTCTGGGGGAGGGACAGAGGGTCTGGGGGAGGAGAGGGTCTCTGGGGAGGGACAGAGGGTCTGGAGAGGAGAGAGGTCACTGGGGGGAGAGGGACAGGAGAGGGGTCTCTGAGGGAGGCAGAGAGGTCTCTGGGGGAGGGACAGAGTGGTCTCTGGGGGAGGGACAGAGTGGTCTCTGGGGAGGGACAGAGGGGTCTGGGGGGGAGGGGAGAGGTCTCTGGGGGAGGGACAGAGGGGTCTGGGGGGGAGGGACAGAGGGGTCTGGGGGGAGGGAAGAGGTCTCTGGGGGAGGCACAGAGGGTTCTGGTGGAGGGTCTAGGGGTCTGGAAGAGGAGAGTGGGCTCTGGGGGAGGGGACAAAGAGGTCTGGGGGAGGGGACAAAGAGGTCTGGGGGAGGGGACAGAGTTCTGGTGGAGGGTCTAGGGGTCTGGAAGAGGAGAGAGGTCACTGGGTGGAGAGGACAAAGGGGTCTGGAGGGAGGAGAGAGGTCTCTGGGGGAGGGACAGAGGGGTCTGGAGGAGGAGAGAGTGGTCTGGGGAAGGGGTCTGGAGGAGGGGACAGAGAATTCTGGGGGAGTGTCTAGGGTCTGGAGGAGGAGAGAGGCCTCTGGGGGAGGGACAGAGGGGGCTGGAGGAGGGAACAAAGAAGTCTGAAGAGAGGAGAGACGTCTCTGGAGGAGGGGACAGGGTTCTGGGGGAGGGGCTAGGGGTCTGGAAGAGGAGAGAGGTCTCTGGGGGAGGGACAGAGGGGTCTATAGGAGGGGACAATGAGGTCTGGGGGAGGGACAGATGGGTCGAGCAGAGAGAAGGGGAGGGAGGGACAGAGGTGGGTCTGGAGCGAGGATAGAGTGGTCTGGGGGAGGGGCAGAGGGGTCTGGAGTGTGGAGAGAGGGGTCTGGGGGGGGGTACTGAGGGGTCTGGAGGAGAGAACAGAGGTAACTGGAGGAGGGGACAAAAGGGTCCTGGGGGGGAGAGAGCTCTCTGAGGTAGGGACAGAGCAGTCTGGATGGGTGGTGAGAGGAGTCAGGGTGATCTCATAGGGGTTTGGAGGAGGACAGAGAGGTCTATGGGGGCGGAGAGAGGGGTCTGGAGGAGGAAACAAAGAAGTCTGGGATGAGATGGGTCGGGTGGGACAGAGGGGGAGGGGGGGGAAAGGGGTTGGGAGGGACAGAGATGTGTCTGGAGGGAGGAGAGAGGGGCCTGGGGGAGGGACAGAGGCCACTGGAGGAGGGGACAGAAGGGTCTGGGGGAAGAGAGAGGAGTTGGGGGAGGTCTCTGGAGTAGGGGACAACGGGGTCTGGGGGAGGGAGAGAGGGGTCTGGGAGGGAGGATAGAAGGATCTGGGGGAGAGGGGGAGGAGAGAGAGGTCTGGGGGATGAGAGAGGATGGGTGGGGGGCAGAGGGGTCTGGAGGAGGGGACAGAGGGGTCTGGAGGGAGGAGAGAGAGGTCTGGGGGGATGAGAGAGGATGGGTGGGGGGGCAGAGAGGTCTGGAGGAGGGGACAGAGGGGTCTGGAGGGAGGAGAGAGAGAGGTATGGGGGGTGTAGAGAGGGGTCTGGGAGGGAGGAGAGAAGGATCTGGAGGGGGGGGGGAGAGGTCTGGGTGAGGGACAGGGAGGTCTGGGGGATGAGAGAGGGTGGGGGGGCAGAGGGGTCTGGAGGGAGGAGAGAAGTCTGGAGGGGGAGGGGTCTGGGGAGAGGAGAGTGGGGTTGTCATGGTCTCTACCAAGAGACTAGATGATCTGGCAGCCTCTTTGGTTTCACTTGTTTCAGTGTTGTTGTTGGTTATGACCACATCTCTTGTCTCAGGTGTAGCTTAGTGGTCATTCCAACTCCTCTATTTAGTCTTGTCTCACCCATCATGCTATGCGGTTGATTGCTCCAGTCTGGTTGTGGAAGTGCTGGTGTTTGGTTCTCCACTGAGTTCCTGCTCGTCCGCGTACTTACGGGGTTATGTGTCTTTTTCCTATTTCTCGTTTGTTGTATTCCCCTATCTTTTGGTATTAGGTCTGAGGGAGTCTCTTGTTCTTTCAGCTGGGAAGGAACAGGTCATCTGTTGTCCTGACACTATTTCCAGGGCCCTTTAGGGTGAGATAGGGCTTTAGGTTCCTGCGTATGAAGATTCCTACCATGGAGGTCTGTTCATACTGATGGTTAAATGCAAAATAAATGTGGAGCCCCAGTTTTGGGTCTAGTCAGGGCTTGGATTAGGGACTCACTAGGTGGTGACCATTTCCTAGTTTCTAGGCCTAGTACCTTTCCCTCCTGTGTTCGGTGTGGAGTTTATCACTCACACCGCGCCGTGACAGAGGTCTCTGGAGGAGGGGACAAAGGGGTCTAGAGGAGGACAGAGGGGTCTGGCAGGAGGGCAGGGCTCCAGAAGGGGAGGGGGGAGGACAGAGGAGTCCGGGGAGAGGACGGAGGGGATCCTCTGTGAGATAAAACTGACCTGTTCTCTTCATTCTCCGGGTCAGTACGATTACAGAGATACCACATTTATATAGTTTTATGGGTTTTGTTTTACAGCGTTCCCTATGAGATAAAACTGACCTGTTCTCTTCATTCTCCGGGTCAGATACGATTACAGAGATACCACATTTATATAGTTTTATGGGTTTTGTTTTACAGCGTTCCCTATGAGATAAAACTGACCTGTTCTCTTCATTCTCTGGGTCAGTACGATTACAGTGATACCACATTTATATAGTTTTATGGGTTTTGTTTTTACAGCGTTCCCTATGAGATAAAACTGACCTGTTCTCTTCATTCTCCGGGTCAGTACGATTACAGAGATACCACATTTATATAGTTTTATGGGTTTTGTTTTTACAGCGTTCCCTATGAGATAAAACTGACCTGTTCTCTTCATTCTCTGGGTCAGTACGATTACAGTGATACCACATTTATATAGTTTTATAGGTTTTGTATTTACAGCGTTCCCTATGAGATAAAACTGACCTGTTCTCTTCATTCTCGGGTCAGTACGATTACAGTGATACCACATTTATATGGTTTTATGGGTTTTGTATTTACAGTGTTCCCTATGAGATAAAACTGACCTGTTCTCTTCATTCTCCGGGTCAGTACGATTACAGTGATACCACATTTATATAGTTTTATGGGTTTGTTTTACAGCGTTCCCTATGAGATAAAACTGACCTGTTCTCTTCATTCTCGGGTCAGTACGATTACAGTGATACCACATTTATATAGTTTATGGGTTTTGTATTTACAGCGTTCCCTATGAGATAAAACTGACCTGTTCTCTTCATTCTCCGGGTCAGTACGATTACAGTGATACCACATTTATATAGTTTTATGGGGTTTGTTTTTACAGCGTTCCCTATGAGATAAAACTGACCTGTTCCCTTCATTC
>JAKVIS010006652.1:0-10156 GCA_033119425.1 Bufotes viridis
TGGCCTGCTCCTGTGGTGGTTGATGTAAAACTGATGCTTGTGCTATCTGACCTGTCTCCTCTGTGTCGGTGCTAAGGCCTAAGTCACTGAAAGCGGCCTTCTCCAGTGCTGGCTGATATAAATGCCTGATTCTCTGCTGTGAAACCTCTCTCCTCCGTCTGGGTGCAGGGGTCAAAGTCTCTCAAAGTGGCCTTCTCTTGTGCTGGGTGATGTGAAACTGATGTTTGTGCCATCTGACATGGTTGCCGGGGTCCCATTAAATGATGGCCTACTCCTGTGGTGGGTGATCTAAATGCCTGATTCTCTGCTGTGAAAACCTCTCTCCTCCGTCTGGGTGCAGGGGTCAAAGTCTCTCAAAGTGGCCTTCTCTTGTGCTGGGTGATTTGAAGCTGATGTTTGTGCCATCTGACATGGTTGCCGGGGTCCCATTAAATGGTGGCCTACTTCTGTGGTGGGTGATCTAAATGCCTGATTCTCTGTTGTGAAACCTCTCTCCTCCGTCTGGGTGCAGGGGTCAAAGTCTCTCAAAGTGGCCTTCTCTTGTGCTGGGTGATGTAAAACTGATGTTTGTGCCATCTGACATGGTTGCCGGGGTCCCATTAAATGATGGCCTAATCCTGTGGTGGGTGATCTAAATGCCTGATTCTCTGCTGTGAAACCTCTCTCCTCCGTCTGGGTGCAGGGGTCAAAGTCTCTCAAAGTGGCCTTCTCTTGTGCTGGGTGATGTGAAACTGATGTTTGTGCCATCTGACATGGTTGCCTGGGTCCCATTAAATGATGGCCTACTCCTGTGGTGGGTGGTCTAAATGCCTGATTCTCTGCTGTGAAACCTCTCTCCTCCGTCTGGGTGCAGGGGTCAAGGTCTCTCAAAGTGGCCTTCTCCTGTGCTGGGTGATGTGAAACTGATGTTTGTGCCATCTGACATGGTTGCCGGGGTCCCATTAAATGATGGCCTACTCCTGTGGTGGGTGATCTAAATGCCTGATTCTCTGCTGTGAAAACCTCTCTCCTCTGTCTGGGTGCTGGTCCGAAATAAATGAGAGTGGCCTTCTCCAGTGGTGGTTGATATGACGCATGATTCCTTGATGTGGGACCTCTCTCCTCTGTCTGGGTGCTGGTCCAAAATAAATGAGAGTGGCCTTCTCCGGTGGGGGTTGATATGACGCATGATTCCTTGATGTGGGACCTCTCTCCTCTGTCTGGGTGCTGGTCCAAAATACATGAGAGTGGCCTTCTCCGGTCGTGGTTGATATGAGGCATGATTCCTTGCTGTGGGACCTGTATCCTCTGTCTGGGTGCTGGTCCAAAATAAATGAGAGTGGCCTTCTCCGGTGGGGGTTGATATGACGCATGATTCCTTGATGTGGGACCTCTCTCCTCTGTCTGGGTGCTGGTCCAAAATACATGAGAGTGGCTTTCTCCGGTGGTGGTTGATATGACGCATGATTCCTTGCTGTGGGACCTGTATCCTCTGTCTGGGTGCTGGTCCCAAATAAATGAGAGTGGCCTTCTCCGGTGGGGGTTGATATGACGCATGATTCCTTGCTGTGGGACCTGTATCCTCTGTCTGGGTGCTGGTCCAAAATAAATGAGAGTGGCCTTATCCGGTGGTGGTTGATATGACGCATGATTCCTTGCTGTGAGACCTGTATCCTCTGTCTGGGTGCTGGTCCAAAATACATGAGAGTGGCCTTCTCCGGTGGTAGTTGATATGAGGCATGATTCCTTGCTGTGGGACCTCTCTCCTCTGTCTGGGTGCTGGTCCAAAATACATGAGAGTGGCCTTCTCCGGTGGTGGTTGATATGAGGCATGATTCCTTGCTGTGGGACCTGTATCCTCTGTCTGGGTGCTGGTCCAAAATAAATGAGAGTGGCCTTCTCCGGTGGTGGTTGATATGACGCATGATTCCTTGCTGTGGGACCTCTCTCCTTTGTCTGGGTGCTGGTCCAAAATACATGAGAGTGGCCTTCTCCGGTGGTGGTTGATATGAGGCATGATTCCTTGCTGTGGGACCTGTATCCTCTGTCTGGGTGCTGGTCCCAAATAAATGAGAGTGGCCTTCTCCGGTGGGGGTTGATATGACGCATGATTCCTTGCTGTGGGACCTCTCTCCTTTGTCTGGGTGCTGGTCCAAAATACATGAGAGTGGCCTTCTCCGGTGGTGGTTGATATGAGGCATGATTCCTTGCTGTGGGACCTGTATCCTCTGTCTGGGTGCTTGTCCAAAATAAATGAGAGTGGCCTCCTCCGGTGTGGGTTGATATGACGCATGATTCCTTGATGTGGGACCTCTCTCCTCTGTCTGGGTGCTGGTCCAAAATACATGAGAGTGGCCTTCTCCGGTGGGGTTGATATGAGACATGATTCCTTGCTGTGGGACCTGTATCCTCTGTCTGGGTGCTGGTCCAAAATAAATGAGAGTGGCCTTCTCCGGTGGGGGTTGATATGACGCATGATTCCTTGATGTGGGACCTCTCTCCTCTGTCTGTGTGCTGGTCCAAAATACATGAGAGTGGCCTTCTCCGGTGGTGGTTGATATGAGGCATGATTCTTTGCTGTGGGACCTGTATCCTCTGTCTTGGTGCTGGTCCAAAATAAATGAGAGTGGCCTTCTCCGGTGGTGGTTGATATGACGCATGATTCCTTGCTGTGGGACCTGTATCCTCTGTCTGGGTGCTGGTCCAAAATAAATGAGAGTGGCCTTCCCCGGTGGTGGTTGATATGACGCATGATTCCTTGCTGTGGGACCTGTATCCTCTGTCTGGGTGCTGGTCCAAAATAAATGAGTGTGGCCTTCTCCGGTGGTGGTTGGTATGACGCATGATTCCTTGATGTGGGACCTCTCTCCTCTGTCTGGGTGCTGGTCCAAAATACGTGAGAGTGGCCTTCTCCGGTGGTGGTTGATATGAGGCATGATTCCTTGCTGTGGGACCTCTCTCCTCTGTCTGGGTGCTGGTCCTAAATAAATGAGAGTGGCCTTCTCCGGTGGTGGTTGATATGAGGCATGATTCCTTGCTGTGGGACCTCTCTCCTCTGTCTGGGTGCTGGTCCGAAATAAATGAGAGTGGCCTTCTCCAGTGGTGGGTGATATGACGCATGATTCCTTGCTGTGGGACCTCTCTCCAATTGATATTGGTTAATTTTTATTTATTTTATTTTATTTTAATTAATTTCCCTATCTACATTTGTTTGCAGGGGATTTACCTACATTTTGCTGCCTTTTGCAGCCCTCTTGCCCTTTCCGGGAGTCTTTTACTGCCTTTTTAGTGCCCAAAAGTTCGGGTCCCCATTGACTTCTATGGGGTTCGGGTTCGGGATGAAGTTCAGGTTGAGTTCGGATCACGAACCCGGACATTTTCCGGAAGTTCGGCCGAACCTCTCGAACCCGAACATCCAGGTGTTCGCTCATCTCTAGCACCAGTACAAAAAATGCCCCAATGTGTGGCAGTAAAAAAAGAAATACCTCCTCTTTGTGCCCCCATTAGAGCCAATGTCCCCAGAATGCCCTCATGTGTTCCAATGACCCGTACTGTGTGCCACTGCAAAAAACACTTAGTGCCACCAGTTGAGCTTAGGTGCCCATAGTGACCTTATCATTTGTGCCAGTATAAAATACTCCTATACAGTGCCCCCAGAAGATGCCCCCATAGTGCTCCTTCCCCATCTCCATAGTGCCCTCAATAATGGGGCACTATAAAATGCCCCTATAGACTGCCCCACATAGATGCCCCCATAATGCTCCTTTCCTCCCTTCCCCATAGTGGCACCAAAATCGGTGCCAGTATTAAATGCCTCTATATAATGCCCTCATAGTGCTCTTTTCCCCCACTTCTCCATAGTGCCCCCCTATAATGCATGCCAGTATATAGGGCCCCCAGTAGATGCTCCCATAGTGCTCCTTCCCCTCTTCTCCATAGTGCCCCCCATGTTGTGCCCGTATATAAGGCCACCATCTTGCTTCTCCTCTTCTCCATAGTGCTGCCCCTATGTTGTGCCAGTATATAGGGCCCCCATAGAGCTTCCCCTCCTCTCCATAGTGCCCCCGTATTGTGCCAGTATATAGGGCCCCATAGTGCTTCCCCTCTTCTCCATAATGCCCACCCATATTGCGCCAGTATATATGGTCCCATAGTGCTTCCCCTCTTCTCCTTAATGCCCCCATATTGTGCCAGTATATAGGGCCCCATAGTGCTTCCCCTTTTCTCCATTGTGCCCCGTATTGTGCCAGTATATAGGGCCCCATAGTGCTTCCCCTCTTCTCCATAGTGCTCCCCCATATTGTGCCAGTATATATGTCCCCATAGTGCTTCCTCTCTTCTCATTAGTGCCCACCCCCCCATATTGTGCCAGTATATAGGTCCCCATAGTGCCCCCCATATTGTGCCAGTATATAAGGCCCCATAGTGCTTCCCCTCTTTTCCATAGTGCCGACCCCCCCAAAAAAAAATTTGTGCCAATATATAGGGCCACCACCCCCCTTCTTGCCACAGTGTACTATAAGTAATAAAAACAAAAAACTCACATACTTACCTTATGCTGCTGTCAGCGATGCGATGCAGGCCTCTTCCGACATCAGGCGCCTCTCCCCTGCTCCAGTCATCTGTATCGCTGTCCTGAGGACGGCGATACAGATGAATACAGAGATGAGCGCTTCACAATGGAAGCGGTCATCTCCACTTCTGCTGCCACATGAATAAAAAAAAAACTCAGCCGGCGGCCTGGGACCCCAGTGGCATAGGGCCCCATAGCCATTGCTATGGCTGCTATGGTGATCCCTACGCCACTGCTCAGTAAGTTGATAGCCTAGGTAGAGATGAGCAAAGTATTCATAAATTAGATTCGGCTGCTTCACCGAATAAAAGAAAAAATAAATTGCTTTGTGATGAATTACTTACATAAGTAGTGGGTGCAATGACAGGAAGCTCCCCATCATTACACCTCTCAGATGCCACGTTTATACATGATTGCAGCATCTGATAGCAATAATCGGGTGTAAAATGAAAAAAATAAAAAAGTAAATCATACCTACCTCATACCTACCTCACTTGATTAAAGATCTATAGCAAAATCTTGCGTGGTCAATGATGACATCATCATGTCAGCCGACATGGTGATGTCATATGTCACCACACATGGGATTTTGTGCAAGATCTTCAATCAAGATGCAGGCTGTCGGCCATTGCGAGCAAATGGATGACGTAAGTATGATTTTTTTTTGTTTTTTTTACACTATTTCAATGTTATTGATAGGGCAATCCAGCAATAGAGGTCGGCACTGAATAAATGAATACGTAACTCCTAAAACGGGTTAATATATGATCTGGGCATGAGGAAATCTATAAAATGCACCATAAACATATAAGATATTAGCTATACATTTATAGTGTGTTCATGGTAAACATTGGTTTTAACCCCAATTGTTAAAGGTTAGGTCATTATACCATGGGGGAAAGCATTATATATACAGGACATTATACTACCAAGGTTGAACATTATATATGGGGTAATTCAACTACTGGGGACAGAGTTTTATACTGTATATACTAGCACTACAGGGGCATTATAATACAGGCCAGACAACCACAAAGGGCATCACAATATGAGCTGGAGCACTACAGGGGATATTATACATATTGGTACTACAATGGGCATATTATATGTACTGGCACTACAGGGATGATTACAATGCAGGGTACACTACAGGAAGTCATTATAACTACAAGGGGCACTTAATCAGGGCTTTATAAATAGTAGAGCCACTATAGGAAGCATTATAACTAATAAGGACACTATAGGCTCTTTATTATTATTAGGTGTTTTAAAGGAGTGCCTCATAGAAGGACCTTGTTACTGCTGAGGGCACTATAGTGGAGCCTTAATGCACTAGATGGACATTATTAATATTGAAAGCTCTGTGGGGGCATTATTGTTGTTGGGCAAAATATGAAGGGCATTACTACGTACTAATTGGTTGCCATAGGGGGTACTGTAGGGTTGCACTATTACTATTGAAGGCAGTTTGTGAGCCCTTATTTCTATGGGGGGGGGGGCATCTGTATAGCACTAACATTTCTAAAGGGAGCATTAGAAGACACAGAGGGCACTGTTTTTAGTGTAGCAGAAGGATGACAATGTTCGGGCACCAGGAGGAGAAGGATGATGGTAAAAGTGAGGAACCTTAAATGTGTGTGTGCTAAACTCTGCAAAGACAAGACGTGGCAGAAAGATGTTATCATGACAGTCTGTTTCCAGTGGAGAAGAAGGGAAAAGAGAAAGTCTAGATCAGAGGAGATGTTACTGAATATGAGAGGTATGTGGTGCTGTATTCTTATGTATGTGTGATAGCGAAGCATGTAGAGATGAGCGAATTTATGGAAAATTTTAATTTGGCTGCTTTGCCGAATTTCACAAAGAAAGTTGATTTGTGACGAATAACTTTGTCGTGAAGTGCATTCCTTTCTATGCAGTGGACGATCGTGCCGCCTCCCCATCATTGAACCCCTTAGATGTTGCATTGATTCCTGATCGCAGCAACTGAGTCTACAATTTAGGCTTTCAGGGGTTAATCAGGGTAAAAAAAAATACTCACCTTATCCAGTTGCTCGCTTAGTGGTCATTGCGGCCATCTTGATTGAAGATATGTGCAAGATACGCAATGACATCATGACCCTGGCAGGGCATGGTAACGTCATCACTGATGTCATTGCGCTCGCCAGCCCAACAGCGTGGTGATGCTACATTTAACCCACATGAGATTTTGCACGGTTTCTACAATCAAGATGGCAGAGGCGGTCTTTATTTTTTTTTACCGCCATTTCAGGAAAAATAGATGTGTTAACCTAAAGCACAAGAAAATTCGGTTTTGCATTAAAAAAATGTTTCCTGAAATTGGGATCGACTTCCACTTCGGATGCTTCAATACGCTCAACACTAGCTGTATGTCATGTTTATCTACATATGTCCTTAACAGTAGAGCTGGCAGGGAGGAATTAGATTGAGAATTTGGCATGAGGGTAGGGGTGTTAGATTTTTGCCTCAGGCAACAGAAAGACAGAAAGACAGTTGTGTATTCTTCTCTAATTGGCCTGGAAATTGGTATATGACACTTTGAAGTCTCTTAGATTTTTAAAGTTATCTTTTTAGAAAAACATTTTTTTTTACAAATTTTTGCTCTCTCTCTCCCCCCAAGAAATAGTAAATAATGTCAGAGTGACACTGACCTATATATCTATGGGTAAACGCATGGATGATGGTGTTAACAAACAGCATGTTTGAAATCACACTGCAACGTCGCATGTGTTATGTTTTTTTAAAACCTTCAAAGATTGTCCCGTATTGTTCCTTATGGGGAGCGGATGGTGTACAGTCACTTGTTGGGACCAGGTATTAAAAAATTATGCCAGATCCCTGCCCACGTTTACATGCACACGTTAATGTCATATGAAACAGTGGCTTGTTCTGCAAAGATATCCAAACCGTATGCATTAATGGCGGTAGAATGCCTACCTGTATTTATACACACAAGTGTTAATTGTCAAATGAAACAGTGGTTTGTTCTAAACAAGCCTGGAAAAATTCTCCCTGTTAACTGGGAGCAGGAGCAAGATAGCGTACATGGGGAAACCGTAGGGTAACCGTGGCATGTGGTTGCAATAGTAGGCAAAGCAGTAGCCACACAGCATGGAGCAGAAAAGGCAGTAGACATGTAGCTATTTAGGGGTATTAGTAGTTGTGACAGCTATATAGTGGTAATGGTAGTAGCAGTAGGGTTAATGTAGTCAGCTTGGTGATGAAATGTGCGTCAAGGGTTTTGGCTGACACAGGGTAGACTGGACCATCGCCATCATGGGTATTTAACCATTTTTTATGCCTACCTAGATTTCTATTTTTTGATCCTCTAACTGCATGTTATTTGTACATTTGTAATATTATAGGGACGTCTGGCATTGCAGCCATATCCATGTTTTACTATTTATACTATACTTCATTAGCCATATGGTTGGCTGCTACTGTTCCTTATTTTGTCTATATTACTTGGATGCTGTGTACCACTTTTGATAGCAGTTCCATATTAAAATTTACAGTTTAGAGACCATTGTTCATTTTATTATATCTTATATTACCAGCATTCATGTAATAGGCATAATTCAGACTGTTCACATATATAGTGCAGTTGCTGGTGCGTACTTTTGGTCTCCTTGACCTTAATTGAGGGACCGTTTTCCTTGTTCACATCCCGGACAAATGCATTTGTCTGTTTAATCTTGATATTATCCTTATTGTGCAGCAGCTGTTATTTAGTCACTTTATCTATATGATTTTTTACATTAATTGGATATAATTTTCGTGTGTCTTGTTGAGCACAACTGGTCCATGTTTTTTACCATGTGTATTTACTTATTTGTTGCAGTTAAGTGGGGCTATGTTCTATCTTGCCCTTGTGACCATACTTGTATGTTATTTGTATTCATTTTTCAATAAAAATTCATACTTTTTTGTATATTGAGTGGTTCTCATTTTATGGGGTTATTGGCGTGTTTGGTAGGTTGGTAGTTGTCCCTACTGACACGTCTATTGGCCTTTTCAAAGGACTTGATTACAAAACAGACATTTCTAATGAGATGCCACTGCCTGACCTTTAAACAACACATGCTCCCAGCCGTGGTGGTCTGGTGTAACAACACGGATGTAATAGTGGTGTTATTGGTGGAATTGCCATAGCTACCTGTTATCTTGCAGTAATATGCAACATGTTTAGAAACATAGGTATAATAATGGCATTATTGCCGTAAAATGCTTTTACTATAACTGAAGGTTATCTCGCAGTAATATGAAACACACTTAACAACACTGTAATAATGCACTGAAATTGCATTTAGGGGAAAAATGTGCTATTGCTCAGCTGTTGTAGCAGAATGTTACTAGAGGTTCTGGCAATAAGCCTATGTAAACTGTAGAAACTTGAGGTTAAAAAAAAAAAACTTTCTTGTAGGCGGATTTGTAATGCAGAACTAGCCATATTAGTGCAGAATACTAGTGATGAGCGGCAGGGGCAATATTCGAATTTGCGATATTTCGCGAATATTTGGGCGAATATTCGCCATATATTCGAAAATTCGCAAATTCTTAATCTCCAGTCATTATTTTCATGATTGCGAAAATTTGCATAAAAATTCGCATAAATTTACATAAAAATTTGCATAAACTGGTATTTGAAAGGTATCTTTTAAATGCCAGTTTATGCAAATTTGTATGCAAATGTATGCAAATTTTTAATGCGAATTTTCGCAATCAGAAAATAATGACATTATTTTCTTGCTTGCGAAAATTTGCATAAAAAAATTCGCATAAAAACGAATATTCGCAATTGCGAATATATTTTGCGATATTCTAAATATTCGCGAATTCTCGAAGTGCCGATATTCGCGATAAAAATTCGCAATTTGAAAATTCGTGATCAACATTACAGAATACTAGTTTAGTGCAGAACTAGCAGCTGTATTAAACACATAACTAGGCGACCAGTCTCTCACTCCCTCAAAGCTTTCACTGATCAAATTCCCCCAAATCTACCCAAATATATCTAGTTATTCTCTCTCTCTATAGTGTCTTTAGTACAGCTATATTAGTGGCTTATGTCAGAAATAGTTTTTTGTCAGACACTACGACAACATATCCTTCCAGAAACTAAACACAGAATGCCCTTCTATGATGTTCTATGCACAGAACCTTCCTGAATATTACCCCTTATTGGTTGATCCAGGTTGTCTGTTAGTCTCTGTGCCAGTCAGAACAAACCCCTCCATTTCTTCCCAGTGTCATGGGAACCTCATCTTCTTCCTCCCTCTTCTTACCCACCAATATTCATTGTAAAATTACACAATTTGTCTGAAACTAATCGCAAATGCATTGGAATTATTCGGTAGACATTTTTGTGAAATTTCCTTGGAATCAAATTTCTTTAAAATTGAGTTGTTCATCTGAAATCTAGATAGGAGCAGTTCCTGAACAATTTTTGCAGTGTGGTAGGGAACATTATTCTACTGAAAGAGGAAACTGCTATTAGGTGACACCATTGCTATTTGGGTAATACTTGCTCCGGAACAATGTTTAGGTAGGTGTTGGAGCTGAACTTAGATTACATGAAGACATGAA
>JAKVIS010006653.1:0-10134 GCA_033119425.1 Bufotes viridis
CGTGGGCCTGGCTGCAATGAAACTGTGCCTGCTGCCAGTGCACCAGAAAAAAACAAAAAAATCCACCTTACCCAGCTTCATGTCCAACTTAGCTGGGCGGCGCAGGACAACACTGTCCAAGTCGGGCCAGTGCGAACAGGTGGTCGGTTGGACTGCAGAAGATAATGTTTCCAGTCGGTTAAGCACCACCCTTTCTTCCATGAAGTTTAGTCTCTGTAGCCAAGAGTCTGGTCAACCGAATCCTCACTCTGATCCTCCTTCCTCCCACCATGTCGCGTCTGGCCAAACAAGTTATCCCACACTCTTATATTCATATGGCCAGGGGGTGCTTGGTTGTCTCTCATTGACTTCCATTATACTCGGGTGCTCGGCCGAGTGCACGAATACCACCATGTGTTCGGACCGAGTTCCAAACACCCGAACACTTTGGTGCTCGTTCATCACTAGTAACAAGAGAAAAGTAGACATACAGATATAGCAGGGGTAACACTCAAACCCTAAACTCAAATTTCTTAACTCATTGCGTTATCTTGAAACAAAAACCATTGAAAAGCAATTGCTTAACGCTTTTAGTTGCATTTAGTTTAGATAACACGTCTCATAAAGCATGATTGTTAACCCTACTACATCCGTATTAGGTATCGCCGCGTCCGTATCGACCGGCTCTATAAAAATATCACATGACCCACCCTGTCAGGTGAACGGCGTAAAAAAAGAAATAAAATAAAAACAGTGCCTTACAAAAAGTGTAATACCAAGAGATAAAAAAATACCAAACCGTCATTTCATCCCGCAAAAAATAAGACCCTACCTAGGACAATTGGCCAAAAAATATAAAAAAAACTATGGCTCTCAGAAAATAGCAACACAAAAACAAGATCTTACTTTGTTCAAAAAGGCTTTCACTGTGTAAACCTTAACAAAAGTAAAAATTATAGACATATTAGGTATCACCACGTCTGTAACAACGTGCTCTATAAAATATCACATGAGATGGCCCCCTCAGGTAAATGCTGTAAAAAAATTTTTTTAAACTACCCCAAAACAGCCATTGTTTTCACCTTGCCTCACAAAAAGTGTAATACCAACTGATCAAAAAGTCTTATGTACCCCAAAATGGTACCAATAAAAACGTCACCTTATCCCACAAAAAATGAGCCCACACATAATACAGTCACTAAAAAAATAAAAAACAATGGTACCTGCAAACCAATCCATCAAAATCTGCACTGCAAAAGCCACATGGCACTCCTTCCGTTCTGAGTCCTGCCATGGGCCCCTACAACAGTTTACCACCGCATATGGGGTGTTGCCATATTCAGGAGAAAATCGGTAACAAATTATGTTGTTCTTCTGTTACCCCTTGTGAAAATGAAAAAAATGGGGCTAAAACAACATTTTATTGGAAGAAATAAAACTTTTTATTTTCACAGCTGTGTTTCCAAATTCCGTAAAACGCTTAGGGGTCAAAATGCTCAGTACACCCCTTAATATATTCTTTAAGGGGAGTAGTTTTTCAAAATGGGATAACTTTTTGAGGGTTTCCACTGTAGGGGTACGTCAGGGTCTCTTCAAATACAAAATGGTGCCTAAAAACCATTCTAGCAAAATCTCCCGCCAAAATCCATATGGCTCTCCTTTCTGACGACTGCCATGTGCCCAACAGCAGTTTTCCACCACATATCAGGTAGTTCTGTAAACTGCAGAATCAAAGTAATGTATATTGAGGTTTATTTTGCTTTTAACCCTTGCTGTGATGTAAGAAAAAATTGATTAACATAAAAAATTGACCAAAAAAGTGAAATTTTGAAATTTTACCTCCATTTTCCTTTAATTCTTGTGGAAAACCTCAAAGGTTAACAAAGTTTGTAACATCAGTTTTTAATAATTTGAGGGTTGTAGTTTCAAAAATTGGGTAATTTATGGGTGTTTTCCCATTACATAAGCCCCTCAAAATCACTTTATATCTAAATTTGTGCTTAAAAAAATGGTTTTGGAAATTATGTTGAAAATTAGAAAAATGGCTTCTAAACTTCTAAGCCTTCTAACGTCCTAAAAAAATAAAATGACATTTACAACATTATGGCAACATAAAGCAAACATATGTGGAATGATGTCTGATATATATTTAATGAGGAATTACTATCTGTTTTAAAAGTAGAAATATTTAAATTTAGAAAATTGTGATTTTTTCAAAATTTTTGGTAAATGTTGGATTATTTTATAAATAAAGGTAAAATATATCGGATCAAATTTACCACTGTCATGAAGTACAATGTGTCACGAGAAAACAATCTCAGAACGGCTTGGAAAAGTAAATGCGTTTCAAAGTTATTGCCACATAAAGTGACACGTCAGATTTGCAAATATCGGCCTGGGATTTAAGGTAAAAAGTGGCTCGGTACTGAAGCGGTTAAAAGACCTTCCCAATTTTTCATTGCAAAATATTTATTAATAATATTTTTTTTCACAAACTGATTAAACTGAATAACATGTTGAAAGAGATAAGGCCCACTTAGGGTTGCCACCTTTCCTAACGAAAATACTGACCAGGTTTTGCCACTTCCCAAATTGGGTGTGGTTTTGGGAGGCGTGGCTTAACATGTGGGTGTTAAGTTGTCATTATGTGGCTGCCAGTATTAATAATGGCCCCATTAGTGCTCCCAGTATAAATCCTGCCTCTATTAGTGCCCCCAGAATTAATAATGCCCCTATTATTGCTCCCAGAATTAATAGTGCTCCATTACAGCCCCCCAGTAATATTAATGCCCACATTATCTCCCTCCAGAATTAATAATGCCCCCATTAATGCCCCTCAGTAATATTAATGCTCCAATTAGTGCTGCCCAAAATTAACAATGCCCCATTAGTGCCCCCCAGAATTAATAATGCCCCATTAGAGCCCCCCTAGTAATATTATTGCCCCTATTAGTGCCCCCTAGAATTAGTAATACCCCCATTAGTTCCCCCCAGTAATATTAATGCCCTAATCAATGCCCCCCAGAATTAAAAATGCCCCCTTCTCTTCTCTATGCAAAAAAAAATAAAAATAATAACTCACCTTCTCCATTTCATGGCACTGCTTTGAACACTTGCTGCTCACTGGAAGCTCAGGATAGCACCTGTGTTCCAGAATGATGACATCTCGCAGGTCCTGTCCTTCACATTCCGTCAGCAGCAAGTGTTGCCCACGGCGCAAGCAAGTGGATGATGGGAGATTTTTTTTTCTTTCTTAACACAAGTGGGGGCGGGAGTTAAAGGCTGTACTAATGAGCGCCCCACAGTGGAAGCACTCATTAGTAATATTCCTTATAGGAAAATACCGGAAATCATTATTGCCAGTAGAAAAAAATGAGTGGCACCAGCAGGGGCAGTAAATTATCGGCTGGTTGGCAACCCTAGGGGTACTAGATAAACAAAATTGAAACCCTTTCCCTAAATATAGTAACATAGTATATAAGATCGAAAAAAGACATTTGTCCATCCAGTTCGGCCTGTTTCCTACAAGTTCATCCAGAGAAAGGCAAAAAAAAAACTGTGAAGCAGAAGCCAATTTTCCCCACTTAAGGGGGAAAAAATTCCTTCCCGACTCCAATCAGGCATCAGAATAACTCCCTGGATCAACGACCCCTCTCTAGTAGCTATAGCCTGTAATATTATTACACTCCAGAAATACATCCAGGCCCCTCTTGAATTCCTTTATTGTACTCACCATCACCACCTCCTCAGGCAGAGAGTTTCATAGTCTCACTGCTCTTACCGTAAAGAATCATTTTCTATGTTTGTGTACAAACCTTCTTTCCTCCAGACGCAGAGGATGTCCCCTCATCACAGTCACAGTCCTGGGGATAAATAGATGATGGGAGAGATCTCTGTACTGAACCCTGATATATTTACACATAGTAATTAAATCTTCCGTCAGTCGTCTTTTTTCTAAAGTGAATAACCCTAATTTTGATAACCTTTCAGCGTACTGTAGTTGCCCCATTCCAGTTATTACTTTAGTTGCCCTCCTCTGAACCCTCTCCAGCTCTGCTATGTCCGCCTTGTTCACAGGAGCCCAGAACTGTACACAGTACTCCATGTGTGGTCTGACTAGTGATTTGTAAAGTGGTAGGACTATGTTCTCATCACGGGCGTCTATGCCCCTTTTGATGCAACCCATTATCTTATTGGCCTTGGCAGAAGCTGCCTGACACTGGTTTTTGCAGCTTAATTTGCTGTTTATTAAAATTCCTAGATCCTTTTCCATGTCAGTGTTACCGAGTGTTTTACCATTTAATATGTACGGGTGACTTGCATTATTCCTTCCCAAGTGCATAACTTTACATTTGTCAGTGTTAAACCTCATCTGCCATTTCTCTGCCCAAGCCTCTAATCTATCCAGATCCCTCTGTCGCAGAAAACTGTCCTCTTCAGTGTTAATTACTGTTAATATGAAATAATTTTCGTTGGCCGAACCTGGTGATGTGTAAAAGGGCCTCCTGCCTCTCTTCTGACTGATGTGGTTCTTAGAAAGAAGGATCGAGCAAGTTAATCTTGAACAAGGATCCTTTCATTCAGGCAATAGATAAACATTTACTCTACAGCTGTTGAGGGTGTATGGGAACCTGTTAATTTCGATGTTGGTTAAATTATATCTTAAATACTCCCATAAGGAGTGTTTTGAGGCATATAACTCGTTAATTTCTAACGATAATTTGTTTTCCCTTAGTCCTAACAGTGGCACAGATTGGGCATTCTGCCCCTGTGGACTGGTTAGGACAGGTGGAAGTTTTAATGAGCTAAAAACACTCACACATACACGCCCTCCCTGCCCCCAATAAAATGGGTGCGTGACCCCCAGGACATCGTGTAATTACAAGTAGAAAAAAGATTACAATATAACTAAGGGGGGGAATATTTGTGTGCCACTGTTAGGACTAAGGGAAAACAAATTATCGTTAGAAATTAACGTTTCCCTTACGTCAACCCCCATGGGAGGGTCCTCATGCCTGGCGGAAGATAACACTGTCCGCCCAAATGAGGAATAACTGTGTATTCTAGCATCCACTCTATAGTGAGAGATAAATGTGGAGTGAGAACTCCAAGAAGCTGACTTACAGATCACATCCAATGGGATCGAGCTTCTCTCTGCAAAAGAAGTGGCCACAGCTCGAGTAGAGTGGGCCCTTACAAATTCAGGGGGCTCCGAGCCCTGAGACATATAAGACTCCCGAATTGCCTCCTTAATCCATTTGCTGATGGAGGGCTTAGAGGCTTTCCTTCCCTTATGGGTACCGGAAAAAAGGATAAGGAGGTTTTCATCCTTTCTAAATACCTTGGAGCGTTTCAGGTAAATCCTGAGACATCTCGAAAAGTCGAGGGTATGGAGCCCTCTTTCCTCAGAGGAGGGGGGGGGGGGAAACCCAAGGTTGGTAGAGAAATCACCTGGTTTATATTGTCAAAGGAAGGAACCTTTAAAATAAAGGAAGGTAAAAATTTGAGAAGAACCCGATCCTGAAGGAACTTAGTATAAGGCTCAAAGGCAGGAAAAGCTTGGAGTTCCCCAACTCGCTTTGCAGAGGTAATAGCCAACAAGAAGGTGATTTTCCAGGTCAAGAACTTGAAATCCCGCCTCCTCTAGGAGCTTAAAGGGGGGAGATGCTAACCCCCTGAGCACGACCGTTAAATCCCAAACAGGGATAGGTCTAAATATTGTAGGCTTCAATCTTGAGGCTCCCTTTAGGAACCTCTTAATAAGGGAGTCTTGAGAAATAGCTCTGTTCAAACAAGCAGAGATTGCTGATACCTGCACCTTGAGGGTGGCGGGTGCCAACCCCTTGTCCATACCGTCTTGCAGGAATTGTAGAACTACCGGGATGGAGGCTTCAGCGGGTGATTGCTGATGCCTGGTACACCAAGAAGAAAAAATCTTCCAGATTCTTGAATAGGCTTTGTTGGTAGCTTCTGATCTGGAGTGCTCTAGGGTTCTCAAAACAGACCCCGATAGCCCTTCTATCCTTGGAAGGGACTGATCAACCTTCAGGCTGTCAGGTTGAACATTTAAAGATTTGAGGAGACCTGAGTGTCCCCCGACACCAGTACTCTCTCTGGGGGAAGCCTCAGAAATTGACCCCGACTCATCTATAAGAGTTAGGTAAACCAAGCTCTCTTCGGCCAGTATGGGATGATGGCGATGACTGACGCTTGGTCCTGCCTGATTTTCATCAAGACCCTTGGTATCAAGGAAATTGGAGGGAAGATATAAGCCAGCCTGAACCTCCATGGGATTGACAGGGCATCTATAGCCACCGGGTTGTCCTCCCTGTAAAGGGAGCAATACCTTTCCACTTTGGTGTTGAACCTCGTTGCCATGAGATCGATCTCTGGCATGCCCCACCTGAGCGTTATCTCCTTGAAAACTTCTGGATGAAGTGACCATTCTCTGGTTGTAAGACCTCGGCTCAGGCAATCCACGATCACATTGTGAACTCCGCGAATGTGAACGGCTGACAAGTGGGTGAGGTTTACTTCTGCCCAATACAGTATCACACTTATCTCTCTCAGGAGACTTTGTGACCTCGTGCCTCCCTGCCTGTTCATATACAGAACACCGGTCATGCTGTCTGACTGAATCTTCACGGCTTTCCCTCGGATGAAGGGAGCAAAGTGAAAAAGAGCAAATCTGATCGCTCTGATTTCCAGGAGGTTTGATGACAACACCTTCTCTTGCAGTGTCCAAGTTCCTTGGACTGTCTTGTCCAGAAGATGAGCTCCCCAGCCTACTAGGGATGCATCTGAAGTAAGTATGATCCAAGAGGGCTGGATCAGGGACTTGCCATTCTCGAGGTGGGACCACCATCTTAGGGAGGATCGGATCTTGTAAGGCAGGGAGAGCACGGAATTGAGTCCCATCGGACTGTGATTCCACTTGGCTAGTACTTCCGACTGAAGCGGACACAGATGCCATAATGCCCAAGGTACCGCCTCTGCGGTTGAAGACATTAGTCCCAACATCTTCAATAATGTACGAATAGTTACCTGTCTCGGTACCAAGAGTGAACGGGCTGTCAGTTGGACGGATTGCCTTCTTTCGGGAGGATGAATAGTCCTTCTGACTGAATCCACCATGAACCCCAGAAACCTTACCGAGGTGGCTGGTTGGAGTTGGGATTTGTCCCAATTGATTATCCAACCCAACTGATGAAGGAATGAGACAGCCCGTTGGATGTGTTGGGACAGGATCGCTTGGGAAGGTGCTCTGAGGAGCCAATCATCCATTTATGGAACTATACTCAGGCCTTGAAGCCCTAGAGCAGCTACCATGGACACCACCAGTTTGGTGAAAGTGTGTGGGGCTGAAGAAATCCCAAACGGGAGGGCCACAAACTGAAAATGTTTTAGGACCCCCCTGATGTTTACAGCGATCCTTAAGAATCTTCTGGACCCAGGATGGATGAGAATATCGAGATAAGCATCCTTGAGGTCTAAGGTTGCCAGGAAATCTCCCGGCAAAAGAAGATTGGTCACCGATTGGATAGTTTCCATACGGAACTTCTTTTGTTTTATGAAGCGATTGAAGTACCTCAAATCTATAATCATTCTCCATCCTCCGGTATTCTTGGGTACCAGGAAGACTGGGGAGTAGATACCTGCTCCCCTCTCTGGGAGAGGAACCTCTTCTAAGGCCCCCTTCTGAAGATATTCTAGGACATAATCCTCTAGAATCTTTTGCTTGTTGCAGGGGAGGAGCCTTGTTTGGACGAACTTCTCTGAGGGTGGGCTGCTCAGGTCCACAAGGTACCCCTGTGCGATTATACGCAGGACCCATGGGTCCTGGATATGATCCTGCCAATAAGGTAGAAAATGTTGTAGGCGCCCGCCCAAGGTGAATGTGGAGAAGGGAGCGTGGGATTTCCAGTCGTACCGGCTAAATACCAAGAGCCTCGAGGAGGCCCGCAATCAGAGCATCGAGGACTTCTTGGGGGCTCTGCCCCAAATAGTTTGCCGGGTTCGTATGCCATGGCACAAAGGTTATGCTTGGAGGTCGTATCGGCCTTCCACGGTTTTAACCAAAGCAGACGCCTGCCCGCGGTTGAGCGGGCCATGGACTTAGATGCCAGCTTTAGTTGTTGTGGAGCCGCGTCACACAAAAAATCTATGGCAAGACTGGCCGTCTTACAAGAGGCCAAAATGTCGTCCCTAGAGACCCCCTGGTCCAGGTCAGACTGAATCTGGGCAAATCTTGTCTTTAGGAAGTTCGCCACCTCCAAAGATGCTATCGCGACCGAGGCGGAAGCTGAAACAGAGGAATAAGCGCGCCTAAGGGCGCAATCCGCCTTGCCATCCATCGGATCCTGCAGATCCGATACCTGATCCTCTTTAACCAGAAAAACCGCCTTAAATCTTTTGGTCAACACTGGACCTTTTTCCGGTTTTTTCCACTCCGTCTTCATCAGTGACAGGAGGGAGTTATACGCTTTAAAGGCCCTAGGCCCCTTAGAGGCAGAAGATGAGGCTTCCCCCGGATCAATGTCCTGGTCCCCCGACCGGATGGATCTTAGCAGCCGTTGAACTTTCTCAGGAGGAATGAAATATGAAAATCTGTCCTCCTCCTCAGAGGAGGAAGAGGCAGAACCGTCTCTCATATCCTGAATCCCCGAAAGTTCCATCGCCTGATGGGGAGAGGAAGGTCGACGGCGCTTGGAAGCAAGCACATGCTTCAGCTCTTCTAAAGAGGCGTTGACTTGACTCATATTGGAGTCCATGTAGCCCTTCACCCAGTCGACTACATCATGGACCGTCGCCTCTTGCTGGGGAGGTGTCTTGGCCCTACAGGGTGGGCACCGGGAGAAGGCGTAGGAGTCCTCCAACATGATCTGGCAGTCATGACACTGCAGGTGGCGTCTCTTGCCAGTGGTCTTTCTACTGGGCTCTCGCTCACCGTCCCCGGTGGAAGACATGGCTGAAAATAGATACGAATTAATTCCAAAATTCATAGAAAAAAGGGGATTCACAGCAAGCTTCAGGATCTTACCCAGAAGATCCTAATAAAAGCTATAAAGGCTTAAATGCAATCAAATAGAGGAATCGCAAGCAAATGGCCTTGCAATTCAAAGCACACAATCTCAAGGTTAAACAGAATAAATCTGCGCTCCAGGAGACTGAAGCTGGAGCCTCACCATCCTTAAAGAGTATGTTTGGGCGCCAAAAATCGTAGCTCTGCCCCCAAAGGGGCGTGGCTAAACGAGACTCTTACTATCTTCATTATTATTCATAATACCCATATGTAATAATAGTTAAGAGGCCCCCCTGGATGGTAGAAGAAGAAAAAAACGTACAAAGCGATATTTAAGAAGTAAAAATACCCTCCGGCCGCAAAAGCTTGCTGCCGGCCGGACGGAGACAGGAAGTGACATCAGCTGACGTCACTTCCGCAATATGGCGGCGCCCAGCAGCGCAGGTGAAACGCCGCCTCCACCGCCTCGCTTCTCTCCAAGGCAGGTAGCTGCCGCATGGAGCGGAGAGAACACTCCGGATCCCCACCGGAGCTCCAGGTACACAGAAATACCATTGCAGGAGCGGGAAAAAATGCTCCCAGAATCAGAGAAAAAAAGGGAAAGGCACTCTCTCCACCACAAGGATGGAGGAGCGCTTTGACCACCCGTCCTGTCCTCTACACAGGACAGAAAAAAACACGTTGTGCTGGGGGTCACGCCCCCTCTTTATTGGGGGCAGGGAGGGCGTGTATGTGTGAGTGTTTTTAACTCATTAAAACTTCCACCTGTCCTAACCAGTCCACAGGGGCAGAATGCCCCATCTGTGCCAATGGTTAGGACGTAAGGGGAAATTTCAGTCTGTAGACCACAAACTTCCTGTAGTTAGAACACATAGTGCTTCCTGTAGTAAAGGTTTGAAACCGCTGCTTGTGAATTAGTCGTACGGAGCACAAGTGAATGAATCAGGTATTGGCCTTCGTCCTCCTCTCTCAAAGGGTTCGATCCTCTCAGACCGCCTCCTCTGTAGGTTAAATGACCGGCACATAGTGAAATACCATCTTAGTTGTTATTAAAAATGGTTTTATTCTACTCACAGACAAAGGTACATATAAGGCATATCACAATGATAAAATCAGTACTGATTTATCATTGT
>JAKVIS010006654.1:0-10147 GCA_033119425.1 Bufotes viridis
GAGCTTTATGGAGTGTAAATCTGTGAGGGATCGCCGGAAACAACAGAATGTAACCGTGTTGTTAGTACATTATTACAAGATTTGGGGCCCCACTTTTGATTTTGTCCAGGGCCATATTTTGTATACAGCCGGCCCTGTGGAGGGCCCAGGCAACTGTATGCTGGCCACAGTGTACAGCAACTGAATCAGTAATGTAACAGATTAAGTATGAATGGAGCAGCAGCTCAATAAGAAAAACGCAGTGATATATTAGACCGCCTTTGAGACTAAGTCTGACGCACAGTAAATCTATGTAAAACAGATTAAGTGTAAATTGCGCAGCAGGTGAACAAGCTAAATGCAGCAATATATTACACCGCCTGTAATGACTGAGTCTAATGCACAGTAAATAAAAAAATAAAAAATATATATATATATAACAGATTAAGTATGAATGCTGCAGCAGGTGAACAAGATAAATGTGGCGATATTTTAGACCGCCTGCTGAGACAAAGTCTTACGCACCGTAAATCTATGTATATCAGAACAGATTAAGTGTAAATTGCGCAGCAGGTGAACAAGATAAATGCAGCAATATATTACACCACCTGTAATGACTGAGTCTAATGCACAGTAAATAAATATATATATATATATATATATATATATATATATATAACAGATTAAGTATGAATGCTGCAGCAGGTGAACAAGATAAACGCGGCGATATATTAGACCGCCTGCTGAGACAAAGTCTTACGCACCGTAAATCTATGTATATCAGAACAGATTAAGTATGAATGCTGCAGCAGGTGAACAAGATAAACGCGGCGATATATTAGACCGCCTGCTGAGACAAAGTCTTACGCACCGTAAATCTATGTATATCAGAACAGATTAAGTGTAAATTGCGCAGCAGGTGAACAAGATAAATGCAGCAATATATTACACCGCCTGTAATGACTGACTCTAATGCACAATAAATATGTATATTTAACAGATTAAGTATGAATACTGCAGCAGGTGAACAAGATAAACGCGGTGATATATTAGACCGCCTGCTGAGACAAAGTCTGACGCACCGTAAATCTATGTATATCAGAACAGATGAATGGTAGAGAATTCGATTCGGCTGGTTCGCTGAATTTTCTGAAAAAATTTGCTTCAATCCAAATATATTCGCAGCGTATCACATTAAAAAACGGCTACTTCCAGGCTACAGAGAGCCTTTATAGAGGTGTAGAACACTTTGCCTTGCATTAACACTCATAGGGAGTGTGCTGAGGTAGTGAAATAATACTGTCAGTGAGGTTGACATGCAGATGACAGGCGTCGCTATTAGAATCACTGCACACTTCACTTCTTTGGGCAGTCACAGGGCCAAAACTGACCAAATAACTCAAGTATTAACTCAGTCTTACAGGTCCAGTCAAGAAGGCTACAGAGTGGCAAAATGACAGAGTCTGGTGGTGGCGGCAGCATAAGGAGGCCACAGAGTGGCACAATGACACAGTGTGGAGTTCGCAGTAGTATGAGAAGGCAACAGAGTGGCACATTGACAGTGTCTGGAGGTGGCGGCAACATCAGTAGGCCACAAAGTGGCAAGGTGACATAGTGTGGATCAAAGACTGAGGGCACAGATTGTTGAGAAAGATGCAGATGGAAGGTTATCTGTAGAGCTGTACAACGGAAACCTGCAGATTAATGCAGCCCTCAAAAGCAAGTTGGGTTTGTCGGTTGCAACAGCAGCAGCATGATAACACAGATTGGCAAGGTGACATAGTGTGGAGATGGCAGCATGAGTAGGCCACAAAGTGTCAAGGTGACATAGTGTGGAGGTGGCAGCAACAGCAGCAGGAAAACACAGATAGGCAAAGTGACATAGTGTGGAGGTGGCAGCAACAGCAGCAGTGGCCGGAGGATTTTCATTTAGTGTCCCTAAACATAGAGGGTCTCTACACACGCATCCCCCAAGACAGAGGCATTCAAGCAGTAATGGAAATTCTGGAAAATACAGACAGTATTGTGAGGTCTTTAAGAATTTCATCAGAAATGGTTTAGAACTAATTTTGAAAAATAATGCCTTTATGTTCGGGAATGCGTGGTTTAAACAGAATGTTGGTACAGCGATGGGTACCCCAGTCGCATGCACATTCGCCAATCTGTACCTGGCACGGTTCGAGGATAGGTATGTGTACTCCCTGTCCAACCCCTATATTAAATATATACAGACTTACCTGCGCTTTATAGATGACGTGTTCATCGTATGGCGAGGTACTGAGCACACATTTAAGGAGTTTGTGAACCATTTAAATAGGGAGAATGATATGAACATGCGTTTTACTTATAAATTTGGAGGGGACAAACTGGAGTTTCTGGATGTTCTCATCTACGTGAGCAGCGGAGAGTTGGTGACTAAGGGTTTCAGAAAGCCCACGGCGACCAACTCTCTCCTGCATTTTTCTAGTTATCATCCGGCAGCTGTGAAAAGTGCTGTACCATACGGCCAATTCAGGCGGTTGGCACGCATAAATAAAACTGAGGATAGTTACAACAAACAATCCATAGAATTGAGAACACGGTTAAGGTCAAGAGGTTATCCCCCTAAATTACTGAACACAGCTATGGAAAAGGCCACCGCCATAGGCAGAAAAAGTTCACCCACACTCTAAACCCCACATAAAACAACTGCTTTGTATTCTCATTCAGGTACAGCCCAATGGCCGATATAATCATAAAGGTCATCAGAGACAACTGGAACATTGTAGCTAATGATACCAATCTAAGAGATATCAAAGATGCCCGCCCCCTCATTGCATTCAAAAGGTGTCACACCTTGTGAGACAAATTAGTCCACAGCCATTTTAAAGAAACGACTAAAGGTTATACCTGGCTAGATGGGTGGTCACCTAAGGGCAACAGAAGGTGTGGCAGTTGTTCCTTTTGTAGGTTTAACCCTCAATGGTCCCATATATCTTTTGGAGGCATTACTCATACAGTCTCTTTCTGAGACATTTGACCTGGACAATGGACCTGTTATCTCGCCTTGGCTTCCTCCTCAACCTAGAAAAGTCATGATTGGTGCCGTCCTGATCCATGGAGTTCTTAGGGTTCACGATCGACTCGACCACAGAGACTCTCAGCCTCCCCTCTTCCAAAGTCCGTTCTATACGCAAGGAACTCCGTCACACTCTCTCTCTTCCTCAGGTTTCATTACGCCACCTGGCTCGCATCATAGGTCTTCTTTCCTCATCGATACCGGCAGTCTTTCCGGCTCCCTTACACTACCGAGCCTTGCAGCGCTCAAGATCGTCCATATTTACTCCGGCGCATCTTATGCGGATCTGATTTCATTAGACACCAAGATCAGGGATGAGTTAATGTGGTGGATCCACAACTTAATGGCCTGGAACGGCAGGGCAATCTTCAGCCCTCGTCCGGATTTCTTGGTGGATTCGGATGCTAGCCTGGTAGGCTGGGGCGCCTATTGCAACGGAGTGACCATGGGAGGATGGTGGTCCACGGAAGAGTCCGGTCTACACATCAACTCTTTAGAACTCCTTGCAGGATCTTTCGCGATTCGCAGTTTTGTGAACAGGATGGCCAGCGCCTGCATCAGACTACGGATGGACAACATCTCGGCGGTGAGGTATGTCAATGCCATGGGGGGGTACACATTCGACTGCCTTGTCCCATCTAGTGAGGGATTTCTGGAATTTTTGTCTAGCCAGGGATATCACAGTGGTCGCGGAGTATCTTCCCGGCCTTCACAACACTCATGCGGATTGGAGTTCTCGTTTTCTTTCCAACTCCAGCGATTGGAAATTACGCGAGACGATCTTTTCCACTATATCATCTCTGTGGGGACCGTTTTATATAGATCTCTTCGCATCCCGTTTGAAAGCCCAGCTTCCGAGATTCTTCAGCTGGCGCCCAGACCCGAGCGCGGAAGCAGTCGACTCATTCCTTCAGGACTAGTCCGGTCATCTCATGTATGCATTTCCCACCTTCGCAATGATTCCTCGAGTCTTAGCCCAGATCCGCCAGCAGAGGGCCGAACTAGTCTTGCTAGTCCCGTTCTGGACCACCCAGTCGTGGTTTCCCCAGTTGCTGAAGTGCTTGATCAATTATCCGCTCCTTCTCCTTGTCTTTCCAGACCTCCTATTAGGTCCGTCAGGTCTGCAACGCCCTCTCGTGCTAGAGGAGACTCTTCAACTCCTAGCCTGCAGAGCTTTGGAGAATCCTGGGACGTCACTGAAGTTTCGGACGCAACTAGATGCCTTTTGGAGGACGCATGGGCTCCCGGAACCAAACGGTCCTATCGGGCAGCCAGGAAATCTTGGGCTGACTGGTGCTTGGCTATGCACGTGGATCCCGTTTCAGCGCCTGTGACCGAGATCCTTCAGTTTCTCAACTCGCTTTTTGAGGACGGGAAGGCTTATCACACAATCAATTTGTTTCGTTCGGCCATTTCATCCTCTCACCAAGGATTTAAAGGGTGTCCCGCGGATCAGCATCCTTTGGTCTGTCGCCTCCTTAGGGGCTCCCATCTTTCTCGTCCTCCTATAGACCCCATTTCTCCACTACATGGGATGTGTCTTCGGTCTTGTACTTGCTTTGCTTGATATCGTGCAAGAGAGTCTCGGACGTCCGGGCCTTAGATCACGACCCTCGATCCTTTACTCCGGAGGGCGTTGTTTTCAATATTACACGTTGTACCAAGACCAACATTCGGTCAGTGTCGTACCCCAGTTTCCCTGATGTCCCAGCTCTCTGTCCTGTCGCCTGTCTGCTGGAATATGAATCTCGTACTGCTCCGCATCGTTCCTCAGCGTGTCTTCAGCTCTTCCTCTCATACCGTTGTCCATTTGCTCCTGTCACCAGCGTCACCTTAGCCAGATGGGTAAAGTGGACTATGACCTTAGCAGGGGTGTATACTTCAGTTTTTACTGCGCACTTAATAAGGGGAGCTTCGGCAACTTTTATGGCAGTTGCCGAAACGCACTTGGAAGACATTATGCGCTTAGCTGATTGGTCCCGAAGTTTCCACATTTCGGGAATTCTATTTTCGCCCCCCTACTCATGCTTTTTCCTCGGTTGTAAGCCAGCTTTAAACTCGCAATAGGAGCCCCCGTGTCATGTAACAAAATTGCATGATTTTCCTAACTTGTGACGTAAAGTCATGATTTTATTAAGGACACGGAGGCGAGTATTGCCCCTCCCCTTGTTTTTCTTCCCTACCCCTTTTTTCTATATGCTTTACCTAGGTTTTGCATGTTATTTGTACTTGTACTGACTATTATTCTTCAGCAGGTTTTTTCCTGTCATTGTATGCAGTTGGTGCGGTCTTGTACGTTACCTAGGTCCCTAACAGTAATGCAAGCCTGTTTGTTCTTTTCTTCTGTGTTCACAGGATGAAAGGTCACCATTATGTGGAGCCTGAGATCGGGAATCGTAGGTTTGCTCCAGCTTCATTCTTAATTGAAATGCTCCTGTTCGGTTGAGTTTTGCATTGCAGTTCATCTTCGGTTGGAGATTGGTTCGCACTCGTTCTACAGTTCCGAAGATGTGTCATCTTCAAAGAAAGAGGAGGAGTTCTAGAGGGATCAGGACTATTATACTGGGTCACATGGGGAGGGACTTGTCGATATGGTTACTTGTAATGGAAATGTTTTCTTTGATGCTATTAGTTGATTCACTAAAGAAAGAGATAGCAATACTCGTCTCTGTGTCCTTAATAAAATCATGACTTTACGTCACAAGTTAGGAAAATCATGCAATTCTCCCTCCTAGCATCTGCAGACGTCTATCCCTAACTGTGAAATGATTCCTCCTCTCACTGTCCTTTCCTTGCACTTGTAAATCGCTTTTTTTCTTTTGTTTTTTCGTTTTAGCATTTCGTTTTTCTTTCACTGACACTCTTGCATACATGCCTGTCCCTGAACAATGCACGAATGGCAGCGTCTAAGATGGCCTCCGTATTTATAGGGCTGTGACATCACCGGGCTGGCTGGCTCTTGACACATGACGCCTTCCCAGAGTTCCTTGCCCCTTGTCCTCACACGTGTAGCCGCCATTTTAGACTCCATTATATGAAATAAATAAAGTGATTCATTACGACGAAGCACAAGGAAATTTGTATTCATTCAGAATCAAATTTTTAATGAAATTTGGAACGAATTCGACTTCGTCAGCTTCGATTCGCTCATCTCTAATGAATGGCACAGCAGGTGAACAAGATGCACAGGGCCATTACACTCAGTCTGCACTGTCCCTGCAGTCTCCTTATGCTCTCCCTCCAATCTCAAAAAACTCTCTCTACAGTTCCCCTGCACTGTCCCTCTCCAATATTCTTTTCTGAACGCTTTACTGCAACACTATCCCTAGTGCATGAGCACTTTTCCCGTCTCTCCCTAACCTCAGCTCACAGTGAAATGGCGGAGACTGGGTGGGATTAGGCTTTTATAGGGCTGTGAAATCACAGGGGAAGGCTGGCTGCATGGCATAATGGGTGATCTCGCATTCCTGGGCTTCTTACTTTCACTTTGTAACACCTGTAGCCGCCATTTTTGAAAAGAGCAAGGAAATTCTCCTTGCGAATTGAATTTTTCTGAACTTCAGATTGAATTCCACCTCGGATGCTTCGATTCGTTCTAGTCAGAATCCAGTAAGCAGACAGAAAGTCGGTACACTTGCAGACAACAAAACAGACACCTTGGCTGGATACTAGCATGCTAGAAAACCTATTGCCCAAGCAGCCTCCCAAAGGGGAAGGTGCCTTAAGCACTCAGCCATAGGATGTAGCAGATTAGGGTGTGCGTTCTGGCCCTTCAAGAGCCGGAGGGAGCATGCTTGTGTACCCATTGGTCACAGGTAGAGAGGCATAACCTGTGTGGAGGGACAAAGCAAGGCTGGTAGTCGAACCTGCCAGGAAAGATAGAGAAGGCTGTGGACCATCTCTGTAACATTCACATACAGAACTTCCTATTTTCATCAGCCCCTTGCTGAGCTTGCTAACAAAACCCAGCATGATTTGCAAAGCATGCTGGATTTTTTTTTATCAAACCCAGCAGGAAATGGATGAAAACAGGAAGTTCTGCATGTAAACATCCTGCCAGGATGTAGTGATGCTGAGAACATAATGTTGGGGGATAGTTATTTTCTTCTACCTGGGATTACTGTACAGTGCTTACAAATCACCAGAGAAAGCTCTATGCAGACACTCAACAAGCAAGGATGCGCGGAGATTTTAGATAAATAATATGGATTTACAAAGTTGTTCAATGTATTGAACAACTTTGTAAAGGTTAATTGTATATGTACAATAGTGTTAAAAGATTAACTAACTCTTTAATGTGTAGCCTAAATCTCATGCTGTTTTGAACTGTGCCGTTACATCTCCTCCATTGGCTATATGCCTTTTCACCCAATTGGCTTGTTTGCTCAGCTCTATAAATTCAACTTTGCTATTCTGGAGCAATTCAGCTTTGCTATGTCTCTGTATTCTGCCCAAACTTCTCAGTCACATCCTGCTGTACTAGCAAAGCTATGGTTGAAGGAGTTATCCTATAAATTAAAAAAATAAATACCTGGAGTTAAGCCTCATTCACACGTCAGTGTTCCACGGACGTGTGCTGTATGTGTTCTCCCCGGCAGTGGCGTAACTAGAAATGGCTGGGCCCCACAGCAAATCTTTTAAAGGGGCCTGTCCCCCCAAAAAATTATTCGCAACCCTCACTCCTGTGGTTAGACGACCCCTTTTTAGTTAAAACAGCTGCTTCCCCTGCTTCTCCTCTAGCTACGTCCCTGCTCCACAGACAGCACATGTCCCCATTCATTTTAATGTGTGCATTCAGGCATTTTATCACGGTCTGTGGGTCCATGTTTTTAGTACAGATGCATGCTCTATTTTGTCTGGATGCATCACTGACCACCATCTCACGGATTTGAGCATGGAAGTGTACAGTTGTGTTCAAAATTATTCAACCCCCAATGCTGGGGGTTGAATAGTTTTAGGGAACTTAGTGTACATTTGTAATTGTGTTCAGAATGAAATCTTAGAAGGACTTTTTAAAGAACCAAATGCAACTAAAATGACATCAATTGTTTTTGTAATACAGTATTAAATGTTTTTTTGTGATTTCTTCATTGACACAATTATTCAACCCTTAAAGACTGACCACTCTTAAGAACAGAGGTTCATTCAAGTGTTTTCGATCAGGTATTGAAAACACCTGTGGATGTCAAGGAGCAGCAATCAAGCAGAATAAGCACCAATTAGGCAGATGTAAAATGACTGTGATACTCAGCTCCTTCTAGACATTTACTGGTGTGTTTACAGACATGGTGAAGTCAAGAGAATGGTCCAGGAAGACAAGAGAAGAGGTGATTTCTCTTCACAGGAAGGGCAATGGCTATAAGAAGATTGCAAAGATGTTAAACATACCAAGAGACACCATAGGAAGCATCATTCGCAAATTCAAGGCAAAGGGCACTGTTGAAACGCTACCTGGTCGTGGCAGAAAGAAGATGCTGACTTTGACTGCTGTGCTACCTGAAGGCGCAAAGTGGAGAAAAGTCCCCGTGTGACTGCTGAGGAACTGAAAAAGATTTGTCAGATGCGGGTACTGAAGTTTCAGCTCAGACAATAAGGCGCACACTGCGTAATGAAGGCCTCCATGCCAGAACTCCCAGCGCATCCCCTGCTGTCTCCAAAGAATAAGAAGAGTCGACTGCAGTATGCCAAAAGTCATGTGGACAAACCACAAAAGTTTTGGGATAGTGTTCTGTGAACTGATGAAACAAATTAGAACTGTTTGGGCCTATGGATCAACGCTATGTTTGGAGGAGGAAGAACAAGGCCTATGAAGAAAAGAACACCTTGCCTACTGTGAAGCATGGCGGGGGTCAATCATGCTTTGGGGCTGTTTTGCTTCTACAGGTACAGGGAAGCTTCAGCATGTGCAAGGTACCATGAATTCTCTTCAGTACCAGGAGATATTGGATGAAAATGTGATGCAGTCCGTCACAAACCTGAGGCTTGGGAGACGTTGGACCTTTCAACAGGACAATGATCCCAAGCATACCTCCAAGTCCACTAGGAGCATGGTTGCAGATTAAAGGCTGGAACATTTTGAAGTGGCCATCGCAGTCACCAGACTTAAATCCGATTGAGAACCTCTGGTGGGACTTAAAGAAAGCAGTTGCAGCGCCAAGCCTAAGAATGTGACTGAACTGGAGGCTTTGCCCATGAAGAATGGGCGTAAGATACCTGTAGATCGCTGCAAGACACTTGTGTCAGGCTATGCTTCACGTTTAAAAGCTGTTATAACTGGAAAAGGATGTTGTACTAAGTACTAAGATTGAATGTCACTTGGGGGTTGAATAAAACTGATAATGATGTGAGCACAGAAAAGACATTTGTGGTTATTTCATTATAAATGTTATGTTATATTTGTCTGACTTACAAGGGCCTCTCTGATTTAATTGTAAACAAGATGACTGAAATGATCAAAATCAATGTCAAACTGGCCAAACACTCAATTTCAGTGGGGGTTGAATAATTTTGAACACAACTGTGAATGAGATTTTATGCACAAACTTACTTTAACATTCATGCAAATTAAAAAAAAACACTACTCTCCAGTATAATTTTTTTTATCTTTTTTCTCTCATATTGTCTTATATTGTCATATGTCTTCTTTTTTCTGTTGGTGGGCTGTAGCCTATCACAGCTCGACATAACATATCTCCCAAGAGTGCAGTGGAATCAGCATAGTAACCCCCACAAAGCCCAAGTGCTTCTACTAATAAATAGCATTAAAGTATGCATGCTGCCCCCAAATTTCCTTCTCCACTGTCTATACATAGATACAGCCATATATTGATAAGCATGGGGAAATGTGTCTAAGCTGCTTCACTATGAGATCCACACGCCAGTACTGAGTGGAGGAAGGGAGCAGTGAAGCTACCAAGCATGTCGGACCACCACTGAATGCAGGGGGAGGTAAAGCAGAATTTAAGGCAGGAACTGGAAAAGATTTTAGTATAGTTGTGTAGTGTCCCACTTATTTGCGTTAGTACTGGGCTGCTCCAAATTTCTATATGCCCTTTCCTTGTTTATTTGCACCAATTAATATATTTTATACTTTGTATACTGCTAAATTCC
>JAKVIS010006655.1:0-10076 GCA_033119425.1 Bufotes viridis
GCACTATGTCCATTAACCTTTGGAAGGTGGCGGGGCGCCATGCAGGCCAAAGGGTAACACCTTGTAGTGATACAGGCCCTGCGGGTAACAAAGCGGTTTTTCCTTGGCCGACTCTGTTAAGGGTACCTGCCAGTACCCTTTAGTGAGGTCTAGCACAGAAAAATACCGGGCTTGTCCTAAATTCTCAACAAGCTCGTCTACCCGGGGCATGGGATACGCATCAAACTTGGACACTTCATTTAACTTGCGAAAATCGTTGCAGAACCGCAACATCCCATCCGGCTTGGGTATTAGAACTATGGGACTGGCCCATTCACTTTTCGACTCCTCAATCACATCAAGCTTCAACATTAATTGCGCTTCCTCCGCGATGGCCCGTCGCCGAGCCTCGGGTACCCGGTATGGTTTTAACTGGATCTTGGCCTGAGGCTCAGTGACGATGTCATGTTGGATGAGAGACGTGCGGCCAGGGAGGTCCGAGAACACATCCGTGTTCCGACTGAAGAACTCCCTGACTTCCTGAACTTGTTTGGAAGACAGGCTGTCTGCAATTTTTACCGTGGCTACCGCTTCGCAGGCCTCGAACTGTGGGGCTGGACCCTTCTCACCCAGAAGCCCTGGCCGGGGGCTGTTGTCGTCGGTCGTGTTCCTATCCTTCCACGGCTTTAGTAAATTCACGTGGTACACCTGCTCCGGCTTGCGCCGCTGGTGTACCTTGTAATTTACTTCCCCTACCTTCTCAATCACCTCATAGGGGCCCTGCCACCTAGCTAGGAACTTGCTGTCAAGGGTGGGCACCAGAACCAAAACCCGATCTCCCGGATTGAAGCCCCGTACCCGAGCCTGACGATTATACACCCTACTCTGGGCTTGTTGCGCTGCCTCCATATGCTCCCGGACCAGCGGCAACACCCTTTCCATCCGGTCTTGCATCTGGATGACATACTCAATGACACTTTTGTGGGGGACAGGCTGCTGTTCCCACGCTTCCATGGCGATATCCAACAGGCCCCGAGGGTGTCTGCCATAAAGCAGTTCGAAGGGCGAGAACCCAGTAGAGGACTGGGGCACCTCTCGCACTGCGAACATGAGATAGGGCAGAAGCAGGTCCCAGTCCTTCCCATCTCTAGACACCACCCTTTTTAACATATTTTTTAGAGTTTGGTTAAACCTTTCGACAAGACCGTCCGTTTGCGGATGGTAAACGGACGTCCGCAATTGCTTTATACGCAATAATTTACACAGTTCCCTCATAACTTTAGACATAAAAGGGGTCCCTTGGTCTGTCAGAATCTCTTTTGGCAGGCCCACACGGGAAAACATTTCCATTAACTCTTTGGCAATGAGCTTAGCTGAGGTATGTCGCAGAGGCACCGCCTCCGGATACCGAGTGGCGTGAGTCGAGAACTACCAGAATGTGTTGGTGGCCCCTGGCAGACTTCGGTACAGGCCCGACTAGATCCATAGCGATACGCCCAAGCGGGACCTCAATGATTGGAAGAGGCACAAGGGGACTACGGAAATGTGGCTGGGGGCTGGGGGCTATTTACCTGACAGGTTGGACAAGATTTACAATATTCTTCTACCTCCTTAAACACACCAGGCCAATAAAACCGCTGCAGTATGCGGTCCTGCGTTTTCTGCCACCCCAAGTGTCCCCCAAGAACATGTTGGTGGGCAAGCTCCATGACCAGCTTGCGATACGCTGTGGGCACCACCAACTGTTCAACAGATTCACCCGGATTTGGTTCACCCGATATAACATTTCTTGGTGAGCGACAAAGCGGGAAATATTAACTCAGCCCCTGGTTTCTGGGGTTTACCATCAATTTCCACCACATTCTCCCAGGCCCTAGTTAGGGTTTGGTCCCGGTGTTGGGCGGTCCCAAAATTGTCTCCGGAGATGTGGAGGTCTGCCAACTCAGGTCCTGGTGGCAAGTCCTCCATGTCTCCCACCATTACACTCAGCGGGGTGTCTCCCCTCTATCACAGCAGTGGTGGTCACCCCTACCGCAGGCCCTTCGGACTCGGGCTCCCAGGGCTCTTGCCCCCACTGGAACCAGGCCACTCTGCTAGGGTTACCCCTGTCTCATGGCTATTAGTCACTTTCATCTCAGGCCATAGTGACGGAAAACCAGGGAAGTCTCTCCCAATTATTAGTTCATACGGTAGCTTTGTGGAGATCGCCACTTCACAAGTCCATGTGCCGGCCGCCGTGGATAGAGACATTACAGCAGTGGGATAGTCCTTTAAGTCTCCATGTATGCACACCACACCAACTTTCCGGCCCGTATACTGGGTGGGCTGTACCAGGGCAGCACTTACCAGGGTTACTAGGCTCCCTGAGTCCAACAGCGCCACTGCCAGGTTATCACCCACTTGCACCTGGCACAGGTGACGATTGTCTACTGTCTCGGGGTGCCAGTTGCACACAGTCTCCGGGCATACATGGAAGCCCGGTACCCATAATTAATCTCCATGGGTTCTCCCCACTGTGGACAGTCGGCCCTTACGTGGCCAGGCTCGTGACACCGCCAGCAGACTATCGGGGCCGGGTCTACACTCCGGGTACACCCCGAGCAGGTTTTTCGGGTACCAGTCGTCGGGACTGGATGGGAGTCCTCCTGGGTTTGACCGGCCCCCTCCCAACAACACCCCCTTTCAAGTTTTGGGTGGCCTCATAGCGCTCCACCAGGTCGACCATTTCTAGGGCATTGGTGGGTGATACCTGGCCGATCCAGTGCTGAAGGGGGTAAGGCAAGGCCCTCCAGAACATGTCAGCCAGCAGTCGGTCCAGCATAGCAGTCGGACTTAGAATATCAGGCTGCAGCCATTTTTGCAACCTGTGCAGCAACTCATAGTACTGCGGCCGGGCGGGTTCAGCCGCTTTAAAGTCCCACTGGTGGACCCGTTGAGCCCGGACTAACACGTTTACCCCCAGCCTGGCCAGGATCTCCCCCTTCACCGTGGGGTAATCAGCAGCCTGGTCATCTGCTAAGTCAAAAAAAACTTGTTGGGATCCGGATGCCAGGAACGGAGCGACCACCTCAGCCCACTGGTCACGGGGTAACTTCTCCCTCACGGCCACCTTTTCAAAGAACGCCAGATACGTCTCCACGTCGTCCGAGGGGGTCATCTTTGGGATCGCCGCACGGACCGCTTTCCGGGCATCATGGTCGTGGTGGGACGCTCCTGCAGCTTGTAACGCCATCACGTGCTGTAAAAGAAGTTGGTTGGTCTCCCGCTGCTGCACATTAGCCTCCATGAGGGCTTTCACAGCCGCCTCCATGTTGCCAGAAATTCCTGTTTGCAACTTTGCCGGTTTTATATATGCCATGCACTTGTGCTCAGCAAAACACAAACAATTCGGCGTTCACGCCAGCCTCACTGCGCATGCCCGCATCCTACACCAAATGTGGGGAGTCGCTCTGGTAGATAGCAGTGCGGGTGCAGTATAGAGGCAAAATGGAGTCCAGAAAGTGTAGCAAACAGTGTTTAATTCACACTTGTAGCAAATACACAGCAAACAGTCACTTGGTGTTAATTCACACCCATCAGAAAACGTGCAGCAAAACAAAATAGTCCAAAACAGGTTCCAGTCACCTGGGAGGCTTTAGGTGCAGGTTCGCACCTGGCTGTCAGTCCAGCCGCAAGGCGATCGACCTCCGGCTTCCAGGCCGTCTGCACTCCTCCTTGCTTGGGGTCTTGCTTCCAGCCCAGAGAACTCCACACAGCACAGCATGGATCAGCACTCCGAAACTCAAGTGATTCCACAGCCTAACAGCAGCTCCAGGACAATCACACTCAGCTGCTGAGGAGGCTGCCTTTTAAAGGCCCGGATAAAGTCCGGCCTGGACCGTGGGGAATAGGCACCCACCCAACTCTTTGCCTACTCCCAGTAAGAGCCAGGCCCGGATTGGCTTTGCAGCCAAACTAAAAACAAGGTGTCAAACAGCACTAGCTGCTGCTGACACACGAAAATCCGGCTCTTACCTCACCGAGGCCAGGAACCTCGGTGACACGTACCTGCCATCGACCACGGTACCTTGCACCCTCTTACACTGGGTAACCTGGCTCTTTTGGAACTATTTACCATTGTCATGGCGGTAGTGTTGTGGGGAGAGCGATTCGCCAATAGAAAGGTGAGTTTCCATTGTGATAACTTGGGGGTGGTTCAGGCTATCGACAGTTTATCGGCATCTTGTTTATTAGGCTCTTGCAATTTCTGGTCTTGCGTGGTCGCAAAGCATGTTGCAGGGGTGTCTAATTCTGTGGCGGATGCTCTTTCTCATTCACAGTGGGAGTGGTTTCGGCTTCTAGTGCCAGAAGCAGAGGAAGAGGGTCTGGAGTGTCCGATTTGGCTTTGGGAAATCCTGGAGGAGCGATAGTGAGGTTGTTGAAGGACTCGCTGAGTCCTGGTACCTGGAAGGCATATGGTAAGGCGTGGGAGACCTAGGAGAGGTGGAGCTCCCGGCTTGAGGCATGCGTTGATGATGGGGAGATGATATTGGTGCTGTTATTAGGGCATTTTAAAGAGGAAGGTTGGTCTGTTTCTCAGGTAAACCGTTTTATTGCATGTCTAGCGTATTGGTTAAGGTTGCGTGGCTTAACTGACCAGACAAAAACTTTTTGGGTTCGGTAGGTTTTGAAGGGATGGCATATGGGAAGTAAGGCTACAGGCTCTATCGTAGGGACGGGCTGCACCTCAATGGGGAAGGGGCAGCCGTGTTGGGGAGAAAGATGGCTAGAAGGTTGGAGGAGTGTTTAAACTAGGGACTGGGGGGGAGAGAAATTACATTATAGGAGGGGAAGATAGTGCAGATAGAGACCGGGGGCAAGGTAGTGGGACTGGGGAGAAATGGAAGGAGGGACTAGAAAAGTTCAGAAGGAAAGGTGTAGGGCAAAAAATATGCATAAACCTCTCAAATGTATGTATACTAATGCCAGAAGCCTGACTAATAAAACTGGGGAACTGGAATTAGTGATGTGTGAGGAGGATTATGACATAGTGGGAATAACTGAGACATGGCTGGATGATAGCTATGACTGGGCAGTTAATGTACAAGATTACAATCTGTTCAGAAAGGATCGTCAAAACCGGAGAGGGGGAGGGGTCTGCCTTTACATAAAGTCCTCTCTAAAGCCCACACTCCGAGAAGACATCTGTGAGGGACACGGAAATGTGGAGTCACTGTGGGTGGAGATAAATGGAGCCAAAAACAATAATAAATTACTATTAGGAGTTTACTATAAATCACCTAATATACCAGAGTCCATAGAAAATCTATTACTAAACGAGATAAACAAGGCGGCAAACCATAATCAGGTGGTTATTATGGGGGACTTCAACTACCCAGATATAGACTGGGAAACTGAAACCTGTACATCCCATAAAGGAAACAGGTTCTTGGCAATAGCCAAAGACAATTACCTTTCCCAAATGGTTCAGGACCCAACTAGAGGGACGGCCATACTGGACTTAGTATTAACCAATAGACCTGATAGAACAACAGACGTGCAGGTCGGGGGACACCTGGGAAATAGTGACCATAAAGTAATAACCTTCCAATTATCCTTCAAACGAGAGTTTCTACAGGGAGGAACAAGAATACCGGACTTCAAAAAAGCAAAATTTAGCCAACTAAGAGAGGCCATAGGCCCAATTAACTGGGACATAGTCCTCAAAAATAAAAATACAACCACAAAATGGGAGATTTTTAAAAGCATTGTAACATCAAATTGTGATCGATGCATACCTTATAGAAATAAAAGGCTAAGAAATAAGAAGAAACCAATGTGGATAAATAGAACCGTAAAAAAGCAATAAATGACAAAAAGAAAGCATATAAATCACTAAAACAGGAGGGGAGCCAGGAAGCACTGATAAACTATAAGGAAAAAAATAGAATATGTAAAAAACTAATAAAAACTGCCAAACTAGAGACCGAGAGATTAATTGCCAAAGAGAGCAAAACTAACCCTAAAATGTTTTTCAATTATATAAATGGTAAAAAATATAAACCTGAAGGAGTCGGCCCTCTACATAGCAATGAGGGGAGTTGCAGAAAGCGATGAGGATAAAGCCAAGCTATTAAATATTTTCTTCACCACTGTTTTCACTGAGGAAAATAAACTGTCAGATGAAATGCAAAATGTAAAAGTAAATTCCCCTTTAAAAGTGCCCTGTCTGACCCAGGAAGAAGTACAGCAGCGACTTAAAAGATTAAAATAGACAAATCGCCAGGACCGGATGGCATACACCCCCGTATCCTAAGGGAATTAAGTGATGTCCTAGCCAGACCCTTATTTTTGATATTCACGGACTCCATACTGACAGGGAATGTTCCACCAGACTGGCGTATAGCAAATGTGGTGCCAATATTCAAAAGGGTCCAAAAACAGAGCCTGGAAATTATAGGCTGGTAAGTTTAACATCTGTTGTGGGTAAACTGTTTGAAGGTTTTGTAAGAGATGCTATCTTGGAGTATCTCAATGAAAATAAGCAAATTACACCATATCAGCATGGCTTCATGAGGGATCGGTCATGTCAAACTAATTTAATCAGTTTCTATGAGGAGGTAAGTTCTAGACTTGACAGCGGCGAATCAATGGATGTCGTATATCTGGACTTCTCCAAAGCATTTGGCGCTGTACCACATAAAAGGTTAGTATATAAAATGAGAACACTTGGACTAGGAGAAAATATCTGTATGTGGGTAAGTAACTGGCTCAGTAATAGAAAACAGAGGGTGGTTATTAACGGTACACACTCAGATTGGGTCACGGTCACTAGTGGGGTACCTCAAGGTTCAGTATTGGGCCCTATTCTCTTCAATATATTTATTAATGACCTTGTAGAAGGCATGCACAGTAAAATATCAATTTTTGCAGATGACACTAAACTGTGTAAAGTGATTAACACTAAAGAGGACTGTTTTCTGCTACAGAGGGATCTGGATAGATTGGGGGCTTGGGCAGATAAATGGCAGATGAGGTTTAACACTGACAAATGTAAAGTTATGCACATGGGAAGGAATAATGCAAGTCACCCGTACATACTAAATGGTAAAACACTCAGTAACACTGACATGGAAAAGGATCTAGGAATTTTAATAAATAACAAACTAAGCTGTAAAAACCAGTGTCAGGCAGCTGCTGCTAAGGCCAATAAGATAATGGGTTGCATCAAAAGGGGCATAGATGCCCGTGATGAAAATATAGTCTTACCACTTTATAAATCACTAGTCAGACCACACATGGAGTACTGTGTACAGTTCTGGGCTCCCGTGAACAAGGCAGACATAGCAGAGCTAGAGAGGGTTCAGAGGAGGGCAACTAAAGTACCCCGAAAGGGTATCAAAATTAGGGTTATTCACTTTAGAAAAAAGACGACTGAGGGGAGATCTAATAACTATGTATAAATATATCAGGGGTCAGTACAAAGATCTCTCCCATCATCTATTTATCCCCAGGACTGTGACTGTGACGAGGGGACATCCTCTGCGTCTGGAGGAAAGAAGGTTTGTACACAAACATAGAAAAGGGTTCTTCACGGTAAGAGCAGTAAGACTATGGAACTCTCTGCCTGAGGAGGTGGTGATGGTGAGTACAATAAAGGAATTCAAGAGGGGCCTGGATGTATTTCTGGAGCGTAATAATATTTCAGGCTATAACTACTAAAGATGGGTCGTTGATCCAGGGAGTTATTCTGACTGCCTGATTGGAGTCGGGAAGGAATTTTTCCCCTTAAGTGGGGAAAATTGGCTCTACCTCACAGGGTTTTTGCCTTCCTCTGGATCAACTTGCAGGAAACAGGTCGAACTGGATGGACAAATGTCTTTTTCGGCCTTATATACTATGTTACTATGTTACTATGTTACTATGTTACTAGGGGAGGCGGGTTGCTTTTAAGTTTCTTTTGGAGATAAGAAAAGAGAAAAGTTGGGCGTTGTTTTTAGTTCGGAGTGGGAAGTGGGTTTATTTAGGACGGCATTTGCATTAGCATTTTTGGGGCTTTTAGATTAGGGAGTTGGTGAGTGTCAGTGTCAGTAGAGCGGGGGTTTGAAGTGTGATGATGTGGACTTATATTTGGACAGGGTTGTGGTTCAGATTCGGAAGTCGAAAACGGATCAGGAAGGTAGGGGTTGCCAGTTTACGTTGTTTGCAGTTCCTGGTTGTTTTATGTGCCCAGTCCGGTGTGTGGAGGGTGATAGTGTGGGATTAGGTAGGGATACGTTGCCTTTTCTCCGGCATGAGGACGGTTCGTTTTGTCCCGTTTTCAATTTTTGGCGGTGTTCAAGAAATGCTTGAAAGCTCTTGGAGTCGAGGGAACAGGGTATTCTGGGCACCCGTTCAGGATAGGAGCAGTGACGGAGGTGGCCAGATTGGGAGTCAGTGAGGAGGTAATTCGGAAGATTGGGCGTTGGGAATCGGCGAGGTTTCGGTCTTATGTTAGACAGTTTTTTTTTATAGATATGATGCGGGCAATGTTTGCTTTAGTGTTAATTCTTCTTTTGTTTGATTTCAGGTTCGACAGCAGCTTTGGTGTGGATGTAGGGCACTCCTATGTGTTTTGGGGGCAGTTAGAGCGGGTGTGTGGCCGAACTGGCCCCTGACCCTTAACCCTAATACTGACCCCCAAACCCTAAGTCTAATACTAGTCTCTAGATCTAATATTGACCCCTAATGCTAATACAATGCCATACTGACCCCTAACCCTAAGGCCTCATTCACACGACAGTATTTTGCGGACCGTATACTGGCCGTTTTTCAGTTCAGTATACTGACAGTATACTGAACCATTCACTTCAATGGGACCGCAAAAAATACTGAAGTGTCTCCGTATGCCTTCCGTTTCCGTTTTCCGTTCCGTTTAAATATAGAACATGTCCTATTCTTGTCCGCAAATTACGTTCAGTGGCTCCATTCAAGTCAATGGGTCCGCAAAAAAACGGAAAGCATACGGAAGTGCATCCGTATGTCTTCCGTATCCGTTCCGTTTTTGCGGAACCATCTATTGAAAATGTTAAGACCAGCCCAATTTTTTTCTATGTTATTACTGTATACTGTATATGCCATACGGAAAAGCGGAGCGGAAAAACGGAACCGAAGCGGAAACACAACGGAAGAAAAAACGGAACCACTGATCCGCAAAATACGGACCGCAAAATACTGAAAAAGCCATACGGTCGTGTGAATGAGGCCTAATACTGAAAATTAACCCTATGGCTACATTTGCAAAACCGTATGTGTTTTCCCATCCACATCCATAAAGCAAGAATACTGGCCATGTGCGTTCGGCGTTTTGTGGAACACACAAGGGCAGGAAACTGCAATATATATATATAGAAAAAATAAATAAAAGCAGACTGATGTACCAGCCCTAAAAGGGATTTTTGGACCGCTGTTAGGACACTGTCCTTATAGGAGATGAGCCTTTGAGGACTGGAGTGGACACAGAACACTGTCTAGCTAACGCTTTCCCTATTAATTCGGCAGCAGCAGCACTCTCCCTGCTCTAACTAACACTGCAGCTTCAGAATGAACCTAAGATGGATGCTGTTCTTGCTTTTTGATAGGAGGTGGGAGGGTCTGGGAGTGAGGGTATACTGATTGGCTGGAATGTGTCTGCTGACTGTGAGGTACAGAGTCAAAGTTTACTCAATGATGATGTATCGGGGCGGACCGATTTTTCGGGACATCTCTACCCCTAACCCTAATACTGGCCCCTAACCCAGAACTGACACAAAGTCCAGAACACGGACTGAAGTCAGAGATTAGCACAGCAGAGAAAGATAAAGCAAGATATCCAAGTTCAGCTGCCAGTTTACCCCAAAACCTGCTGGAACCAAAAGAAAGATCAAGTATTGTCTGTTAAACTTTACAAAGTTTAGACTCAGCTTATTCTCTACAAACTACGACTCTCCAATTTATTTCTATGGAGCCTAACCCTGGGGAGCGACGGTATCCAGGTAAGAGCGCCGTGACACAGCAAACTAATAAGGCTGCACCACCAATCGGCATCCCAAAAACCTGGTGCACGATAAGCCCTGGGGGCAGCATACTGCAAAGGAATC
>JAKVIS010006656.1:0-10056 GCA_033119425.1 Bufotes viridis
TATGTCGAATGTTCCTTGTCTCTTTACCCTACTTCCCCTCATTCTATATTTCTCTCACGCTCTCCCCATTTTCTATTGTTTCTCCTTTCCTTAATTTCAACTACCCTATCCTTTTTTTCCATTATCCTCTCTTTCCCTCACATTTCACCTTCTCTCATTTCCCCTTTCTTCCCTTTACTCCCTGCTTTGCTCATGTTTTTACCGTCTCTTACATTATTTTCCTCTCTTGCCCCTCTCTGTCTCGCAATCTATCTCCTACTTTGCATCTCTCTCACGCCTTCTCTCTTTATATTTACATTAAGTCTGAGATAAGTCAGTAGGCCCCTAGCGTGTGTTATATATATTAGTGTCTATAGCATGTAAAAGGAACATATTATCATGCCTTTGACTTTTTATAGGTGACTGATGCCCGGTGACATGATGGAATCTGATATTTTTCCTGGTCAACTGTGAGAAAGAATGATAAGACAGGTAATTAATATTTATATTAATTACTGATAATAATCAGGCTAGACAAGAGTTCTAATCCTGAAGTATATTCCTTATACATGTGGATATACAGTATGTACTTACCATGTGTATATCATTTTGGACACTTCTATTATAACACAAACATATCTTAGGTACATATTCTCCTCCTCCTCCTCTTCCCTTTCAGCTTCTCTCTCCCTCTCTATTCTCCCTATTTCCACCTTCTAATCCCCCTCATCCTCTCCCACTCAATGCTTTTTCCCATTAATATTCTCTCTCCCCTTTTCTCTTCTCTAAGACTTCTTGTCCCTCTCTATCTAAAGAATTTTTCACTTTCTGTCTCTTTTCACCTTGTGTACACCCTCACACTCTTTCTTTCTTGGCCTTTCTCTACCCATTCCTCTCTTTTTCTCCCCATCTAGCCCTCTTTCATTCATGTTTATGCTCTACCTTTCACCCTTTATTTCATTGTCCTTCCTTATTTCTATCACCATCTCTTTTATCCCTATCTCCCAAAGCTCTCCCTCCCTCTCTCTTTCCGCTTCTCTCATTCCCACTTTCAATCCTTTTATCTCTTCTCTGTTTTCTTTCTTCCCTTTACTACCTGGTGTGCTCGTATTTTCTTACCCTCTCTTACATTCTTGTCCTCTCTCACCCTCTCTGTCTCCCATACCCCTTGTCTCTTTACCCTACTTTCCCTTTTCTATATTTCTCTCACTCTCTCTCCATGCTCTATTGTTTCCCCTTTCCTTACTTTCACCTACCCTATCTTGTTTTTACCATTTTCCTCTCCTTCCTGTTTTCCACCCCTCACTCTCTTCGCAGTTTTCCCTCACTTTTACCTTCTCTAATGTTCCTTTTCTCCCCTTTACTCCCTGCTATGCTCGTGTATTGTTACCCTCTCATTCATTCTAGTCCTCTCTCACCCTGTTTGTCTCGCATGTCCCTTGACCCTTTACCCTACTTCCTGTATACTATCTTTCTCTCATCCTCTTCCCATTTTCTATTATTTCCCATTTTCTCACTTTCAACTACCCCATCTTTTTTACCATTATCCTCTCCTTCCATGTCTCCCCCGTCATACTGTTCCCAGTTTCCCCTCATTCTTTACCTCCTCTAATGTTCCCTTTCTTCCCTAAACTCCCTGCTGTGCTTGTGTTTTCTTACCCTCTCTTACATTTTTGTCCTTTCTTGACTCTCTCTTTCTCCCATGTCCCTTGCCTCTCTATCCTACTTCCCCTTTTCTATATTTCTCTTCAACTCTCCCCATTTTCTATTGTTTCCCTTTTCTCACTTTCACCTACCCCATCTTTTTTACCATTATCCTCTCCTTCCCTGTCTCCCCCTAATACTCTTCCCTGTTTTCCCTCATTCTTTACCTTCTCTAATGTTCCCCTTCTTCCCTAAACTCCCTGTTGTGCTTGTGTTTTCTTACTCTCTTGTACATTCTTGTCCTCTCTCATCCCTCTCTGTCTCACATGCCCCTTGTCTCTTTACTCTACTTCCTGTTTTCTAAATTTCTCTCACCCTCTCCCCATTTTCTATTGTTTTCCCTTTTCTCACTTTCACCTACCCCATATTTTTTACCATTATCCTCTCCTTCCCTGTCTCCCCCTAATACTCTTCCCTGTTTTCGCTCATTCTTTACCTTCTCTAATTTTCCCCTTCTTCCCTAAACTCCCTGTTGTGCTTGTGTTTTCTTGCTCTCTTTTACATTCTTGTCCTCTCTCATCCCTCTCTGTCTCACATGCCCTTGTCTCTTTACCCTACTTCCTGTTTTCTAAATTTCTCTCACCCTCTCCCCATTTTCTATTGTTTCCCTTTATCTCACTTTCAACTACCCCATCTTTTTACCATTATCCTCTCCTTCCCGTCTCCACCCCTCATACTCTTCCCAGTTTTCCCTCATTCTTTACCTTCTCTAATCTTCCCTTTCTTCCCTAAACTCCCTGCTGTGCTTGTGTTTTCTTACCCTCTCTTACATTTTTGTCCTTTCTTGCCTCTCTCTGTCTCCCATGTCCCTTGCCTCTCTATCCTACTTCCCATTTTCTATATTTCTCTTCAACTCTCCCCATTTTCTATTGTTTTCCCTTTTCTCACTTTCACCTACCCCATCTTTTTACCATTATCCTCTCCTTCCCGTCTCCCGCCCTCATACTCTTCCCAGTTTCCCCTCATTCTTTACCTCCTCTAATGTTCCCTTTCTTCCCTAAACTCCCTGCTGTGCTTGTGTTTTCTTACCCTCTCTTACACTTTTGTCCTTTCTTGCCTCTCTGTCTCCCATGTCCCTTGCCTCTCTATCCTACTTCCCCTTTTCTATATTTCTCTTCAACTCTCCCCATTTTCTATTGTTTTCCCTTTTCTCACTTTCACCTACCCCATCTTTTTTTTACCATTATCCTCTCCTTCCCTGTCTCCCCCCTCATACTCTTCCCTTTTTTCCCTCATTCTTTACCTTCTCTAATGTTCCCCTTCTTCCCTAAACTCCCTGTTGTGCTTGTGTTTTCTTACTCTCTTTTACATTCTTGTCCTCTCTCATCCCTCTCTGTCCCACATGCCCCTTGTCTCTTTAGCCTACTTCCTGTTTTCTAAATTTCTCTCACCCTCTCCCCATTTTCTATTGTTTCCCTTTACCTCCGTTTCACCTACCCCATCTTTTTTACCACTATCCTCTCCTTCCCCGTCTCCACCCCTCATACCCTTCCCAGTTTTTTCTCATTCTTTACCTTCTCTAATCTTCCCTTACTTCCCTAAACTCCCTGCTGTGCTTGTGTTTTCTTACCCTCTTACATTTTTGTCCTTTCTTGCCTTTCTCTGTCTCCCATGTACCTTGCCTCTCTATCCTACTTCTCCTTTTCTATATTTCTCTTCAACTCTCCCCATTTCCTATTGTTTTCCCTTTTCTCACTTTCACCTACCCCATCTTTTTTGTCAATTATCCTCTCCTCCCCCTCACACTCTCCTTAATTTTCCCTCACTCTTCACCTTCTCTCACGTCCCCTTTCTTCCCTTTACTCCCTGCTTTGCACGTGTTGTCTTACCCTCTCTTACATTTTGTTCTCTCTTTCCTCTCTCTATGTCGAATGTTCCTTGTCTCTTTACCCTACTTCCCCTCATTCTATATTTCTCTCACGCTCTCCCCATTTTCTATTGTTTCTCCTTTCCTTAATTTCAACTACCCTATCCTTTTTTTCCATTATCCTCTCTTTCCCTCACATTTCACCTTCTCTCATTTCCCCTTTCTTCCCTTTACTCCCTGCTTTGCTCATGTTTTTACCGTCTCTTACATTATTTTCCTCTCTTGCCCCTCTCTGTCTGCTAATCTATCTCCTACTTTGCATCTCTCTCACGCCTTCTCTCTTTATATTTACATTAAGTCTGAGATAAGTCAGTAGGCCCCTAGCGTGTGTTATATATATTAGTGTCTATAGCATGTAAAAGGAACATATTATCATGCCTTTGACTTTTTATAGGTGACTGATGCCCGGTGACATGATGGAATCTGATATTTTTCCTGGTCAGCTGTGAGAAAAGAATGATAAGACAGGTAATTAATATTTATATTAATTACTGATAATAATCAGGCTAGACAAGAGTTCTAATCCTGAAGTATATTCCTTATACATGTGGATATACAGTATGTACTTACCATGTGTATATCATTTTGGACACTTCTATTATAACACAAACATATCTTAGGTACATATTCTCCTCCTCCTCCTCTTCCCTTTCAGCTTCTCTCTCCCTCTCTATTCTCCCTATTTCCACCTTCTAATCCCCCTCATCCTCTCCCACTCAATGCTTTTTCCCATTAATATTCTCTCTCCCCTTTTCTCTTCTCTAAGACTTCTTGTCCCTCTCTATCTAAAGAATTTTTCACTTTCTGTCTCTTTTCACCTTGTGTACACCCTCACACTCTTTCTTTCTTGGCCTTTCTCTACCCATTCCTCTCTTTTTCTCCCCATCTAGCCCTCTTTCATTCATGTTTATGCTCTACCTTTCACCCTTTATTTCATTGTCCTTCCTTATTTCTATCACCATCTCTTTTATCCCTATCTCCCAAAGCTCTCCCTCCCTCTCTCTTTCCGCTTCTCTCATTCCCACTTTCAATCCTTTTATCTCTTCTCTGTTTTCTTTCTTCCCTTTACTACCTGGTGTGCTCGTATTTTCTTACCCTCTCTTACATTCTTGTCCTCTCTCACCCTCTCTGTCTCCCATACCCCTTGTCTCTTTACCCTACTTTCCCTTTTCTATATTTCTCTCACTCTCTCTCCATGCTCTATTGTTTCCCCTTTCCTTACTTTCACCTACCCTATCTTGTTTTTACCATTTTCCTCTCCTTCCTGTTTTCCACCCTCACTCTCTTCGCAGTTTTCCCTCACTTTTACCTTCTCTAATGTTCCTTTTCTCCCCTTTACTCCCTGCTATGCTCGTGTATTGTTACCCTCTCATTCATTCTAGTCCTCTCTCACCCCTGTTTGTCTCGCATGTCCCTTGACCCTTTACCCTACTTCCTGTATACTATCTTTCTCTCATCCTCTTCCCATTTTCTATTATTTCCCATTTTCTCACTTTCAACTACCCCATCTTTTTTACCATTATCCTCTCCTTCCATGTCTCCCCCGTCATACTGTTCCCAGTTTCCCCTCATTCTTTACCTCCTCTAATGTTCCCTTTCTTCCCTAAACTCCCTGCTGTGCTTGTGTTTTCTTACCCTCTCTTACATTTTTGTCCTTTCTTGACTCTCTCTTTCTCCCATGTCCCTTGCCTCTCTATCCTACTTCCCCTTTTCTATATTTCTCTTCAACTCTCCCCATTTTCTATTGTTTTCCCTTTTCTCACTTTCACCTACCCCATCTTTTTTACCATTATCCTCTCCTTCCCTGTCTCCCCCTAATACTCTTCCCTGTTTTCCCTCATTCTTTACCTTCTCTAATGTTCCCCTTCTTCCCTAAACTCCCTGTTGTGCTTGTGTTTTCTTACTCTCTTGTACATTCTTGTCCTCTCTCATCCCTCTCTGTCTCACATGCCCCTTGTCTCTTTACTCTACTTACTGTTTTCTAAATTTCTCTCACCCTCTCCCCATTTTCTATTGTTTTCCCTTTTCTCACTTTCACCTACCCCATATTTTTTACCATTATCCTCTCCTTCCCTGTCTCCCCCTAATACTCTTCCCTGTTTTCGCTCATTCTTTACCTTCTCTAATTTTCCCCTTCTTCCCTAAACTCCCTGTTGTGCTTGTGTTTTCTTGCTCTCTTTTACATTCTTGTCCTCTCTCATCCCTCTCTGTCTCACATGCCCCTTGTCTCTTTACCCTACTTCCTGTTTTCTAAATTTCTCTCACCCTCTCCCCATTTTCTATTGTTTCCCTTTATCTCACTTTCAACTACCCCATCTTTTTACCATTATCCTCTCCTTCCCGTCTCCACCCCTCATACTCTTCCCAGTTTTCCCTCATTCTTTACCTTCTCTAATCTTCCCTTTCTTCCCTAAACTCCCTGCTGTGCTTGTGTTTTCTTACCCTCTCTTACATTTTTGTCCTTTCTTGCCTCTCTCTGTCTCCCATGTCCCTTGCCTCTCTATCCTACTTCCCCTTTTCTATATTTCTCTTCAACTCTCCCCATTTTCTATTGTTTTCCCTTTTCTCACTTTCACCTACCCCATCTTTTTACCATTATCCTCTCCTTCCCGTCTCCGCCCTCATACTCTTCCCAGTTTCCCTCATTCTTTACCTCCTCTAATGTTCCCTTTCTTCCCTAAACTCCCTGCTGTGCTTGTGTTTTCTTACCCTCTCTTACACTTTTGTCCTTTCTTGCCTCTCTGTCTCCCATGTCCCTTGCCTCTCTATCCTACTTCCCTTTTCTATATTTCTCTTCAACTCTCCCCATTTTCTATTGTTTTCCCTTTTCTCACTTTCACCTACCCCATCTTTTTTACCATTATCCTCTCCTTCCCTGTCTCCCCCTCATACTCTTCCCTTTTTCGCTCATTCTTTACCTTCTCTAATGTTCCCCTTCTTCCCTAAACTCCCTGTTGTGCTTGTGTTTTCTTACTCTCTTTTACATTCTTGTCCTCTCTCATCCCTCTCTGTCCCACATGCCCCTTGTCTCTTTAGCCTACTTCCTGTTTTCTAAATTTCTCTCACCCTCTCCCCATTTTCTATTGTTTCCCTTTATCTCACTTTCACCTACCCCATCTTTTTACCACTATCCTCTCCTTCCCGTCTCCACCCCTCATACCCTTCCCAGTTTTTCTCATTCTTTACCTTCTCTAATCTTCCCTTACTTCCCTAAACTCCCTGCTGTGCTTGTGTTTTCTTACCCTCTCTTACATTTTGTCCTTTCTTGCCTTTCTCTGTCTCCCATGTACCTTGCCTCTCTATCCTACTTCTCCTTTTCTATATTTCTCTTCAACTCTCCCCATTTCCTATTGTTTTCCCTTTTCTCACTTTCACCTACCCCATCTTTTTTGTCAATTATCCTCTCCTCCCCCTCACACTCTCCTTAATTTTCCCTCACTCTTCACCTTCTCTCACGTCCCCTTTCTTCCCTTTACTCCCTGCTTTGCACGTGTTGTCTTACCCTCTCTTACATTTTGTTCTCTCTTTCCTCTCTCTATGTCGAATGTTCCTTGTCTCTTTACCCTACTTCCCCTCATTCTATATTTCTCTCACGCTCTCCCCATTTTCTATTGTTTCTCCTTTCCTTAATTTCAACTACCCTATCCTTTTTTTCCATTATCCTCTCTTTCCCTCACATTTCACCTTCTCTCATTTCCCCTTTCTTCCCTTTACTCCCTGCTTTGCTCATGTTTTTACCGTCTCTTACATTATTTTCCTCTCTTGCCCCTCTCTGTCTACGTAATCTATCTCCTACTTTGCATCTCTCTCACGCCTTCTCTCTTTATATTTACATTAAGTCTGAGATAAGTCAGTAGGCCCCTAGCGTGTGTTATATATATTAGTGTCTATAGCATGTAAAGGAACATATTATCATGCCTTTGACTTTTATAGGTGACTGATGCCCGGTGACATGATGGAATCTGATATTTTTCCTGGTCAGCTGTGAGAAAAGAATGATAAGACAGGTAATTAATATTTATATTAATTACTGATAATAATCAGGCTAGACAAGAGTTCTAATCCTGAAGTATATTCCTTATACATGTGGATATACAGTATGTACTTACCATGTGTATATCATTTTGGACACTTCTATTATACCACAAACATATCTTAGGTACATATTCTCCTCCTCCTCCTCTTCCCTTTCAGCTTCTCTCTCCTCTCTATTCTCCCTATTTCCACCTTCTAATCCCCCTCATCCTCTCCCACTCAATGCTTTTTTCCCATTAATATTCTCTCTCCCCCTTTTCTCTTCTCTAAGACTTCTTGTCCCTCTCTATCTAAAGAATTTTTCACTTTCTGTCTCTTTTCACCTTGTGTACACCCTCACACTCTTTCTTTCTTGGCCTTTCTCTACCCATTCCTCTCTTTTCTCCCCATCTAGCCCTCTTTCATTCATGTTTATGCTCTACCTTTCACCCTTTATTTCATTGTCCTTCCTTATTTCTATCACCATCTCTTTTTATCCCTATCTCCCAAAGCTCTCCCTCCCTCTCTCTTTCCGCTTCTCTCATTCCCACTTCCAATCCTTTTATCTCTTCTCTGTTTTCTTTCTTCCCTTTACTACCTGGTGTGCTCGTATTTTCTTACCCTCTCTTACATTCTTGTCCTCTCTCACCCTCTCTGTCTCCCATACCCCTTGTCTCTTTACCCTACTTTCCCTTTTCTATATTTCTCTCACTCTCTCTCCATGCTCTATTGTTTCCCCTTTCCTTACTTTCACCTACCCTATCTTGTTTTACCATTTTCCTCTCCTTCCTGTTTTCCACCCCTCACTCTCTTCCCAGTTTTCCCTCACTTTTACCTTCTCTAATGTTCCTTTTCTCCCCTTTACTCCCTGCTATGCTCGTGTATTGTTACCCTCTCATTCATTCTAGTCCTCTCTCACCCTGTTTGTCTCGCATGTCCTTGACCCTTTACCCTACTTCCTGTATACTATCTTTCTCTCATCCTCTTCCCATTTTCTATTATTTCCCATTTTCTCACTTTCAACTACCCCATCTTTTTTACCATTATCCTCTCCTTCCATGTCTCCCCCGTCATACTGTTCCCAGTTTCCCCTCATTCTTTACCTCCTCTAATGTTCCCTTTCTTCCCTAAACTCCCTGCTGTGCTTGTGTTTTCTTACCCTCTCTTACATTTTTGTCCTTTCTTGACTCTCTCTTTCTCCCATGTCCTTGCCTCTCTATCCTACTTCCCTTTTCTATATTTCTCTTCAACTCTCCCCATTTTCTATTGTTTTCCCTTTTCTCACTTTCACCTACCCCATCTTTTTTACCATTATCCTCTCCTTCCCTGTCTCCCCTAATACTCTTCCCTGTTTTCCCTCATTCTTTACCTTCTCTAATGTTCCCCTTCTTCCCTAAACTCCCTGTTGTGCTTGTGTTTTCTTACTCTCTTGTACATTCTTGTCCTCTCTCATCCCTCTCTGTCTCACATGCCCCTTGTCTCTTTACTCTACTTCCTGTTTTCTAAATTTCTCTCACCCTCTCCCCATTTTCTATTGTTTTCCCTTTTCTCACTTTCACCTACCCCATATTTTTTACCATTATCCTCTCCTTCCCTGTCTCCCCCTAATACTCTTCCCTGTTTTCGCTCATTCTTTACCTTCTCTAATTTTCCCCTTCTTCCCTAAACTCCCTGTTGTGCTTGTGTTTTCTTGCTCTCTTTACATTCTTGTCCTCTCTCATCCCTCTCTGTCTCACATGCCCTTGTCTCTTTACCCTACTTCCTGTTTTCTAAATTTCTCTCACCCTCTCCCCATTTTCTATTGTTTCCCTTTATCTCACTTTCAACTACCCCATCTTTTTACCATTATCCTCTCCTTCCCGTCTCCACCCTCATACTCTTCCCAGTTTTCCCTCATTCTTTACCTTCTCTAATCTTCCCTTTCTTCCCTAAACTCCCTGCTGTGCTTGTGTTTTCTTACCCTCTCTTACATTTTTGTCCTTTCTTGCCTCTCTCTGTCTCCCATGTCCCTTGCCTCTCTATCCTACTTCCCCTTTTCTATATTTCTCTTCAACTCTCCCCATTTTCTATTGTTTTCCCTTTTCTCACTTTCACCTACCCCATCTTTTTTACCATTATCCTCTCCTTCCCGTCTCCGCCCTCATACTCTTCCCAGTTTCCCCTCATTCTTTACCTCCTCTAATGTTCCCTTTCTTCCCTAAACTCCCTGCTGTGCTTGTGTTTTCTTACCCTCTCTTACATTTTTGTCCTTTCTTGCCTCTCTGTCTCCCATGTCCCTTGCCTCTCTATCCTACTTCCCCTTTTCTATATTTCTCTTCAACTCTCCCCATTTTCTATTGTTTTCCTTTTCTCACTTTCACCTACCCCATCTTTTTACCATTATCCTCTCCTTCCCTGTCTCCCCCTCATACTCTTCCCTGTTTTCCCTCATTCTTTACCTTCTCTAATGTTCCCTTCTTCCCTAAACTCCCTGTTGTGCTTGTGTTTCTTAC
>JAKVIS010006657.1:0-10352 GCA_033119425.1 Bufotes viridis
GGGACATAAGTCTTCGACCCCTTTACTCAGGACATAAGTCTTCGGACCCTTTACTCGGCAAATAAGTCTTCGACCCCTTTACTCAGGACATAAGTCTTCAGCCCCTTTACTCAGGACATAAGTCTTTGACCCCTTTACTCGGGACATAAGTCTTCGGCCCTTTACTCGGAACATAAGTCTTCGACCCCTTTACTCGGGACATACATCTTCGGCCCCTTTACTAGGGACATACGTCTTCGGCCCCTTTACTAGGGACATACGTCTTCAGCCCCTTTACTCGGGACATAAGTCTTCGGACCCTTTACTCGGGACATAAGTCTTCAGCCCCTTTACTCGGGACATAAGTCTTCGGACCCTTTACTCGGGACATAAGTCTTCAGCCCCTTTACTCTGGACATACGTCTTCAGCCCCTTTACTCGGGACGTAAGTCTTCAGCCCCTTTACTCAGGACATAAGTCTTCAGCCCCTTTACTCAGGACATAAGTCTTCGGACCCTTTACTCGGGACATAAGTCTTCGGCCCCTTTACTCAGGACATAAGTCTTCGGCCCCTTTACTCGGGACATAAGTCTTCGGACCCTTTACTCAGGACATAAGTCTTCGCCCCTTTACTCGGGACATAAGTCTTCAGTCCCTTTACTCGGGACATAAGTCTTTGGCCGTTTTACTCGGGACTTAGTTGAAGCCCCTTTACTCGGGACATAAGTCTTCAGCCCCTTTACTCGGGACTTAGTTGAAGCCCCTTTACTCGGGACATAAGTCTTCGGTTGAAGCCCCTCTCCAGAGATTCCAGGGATGTTCTATTGGGTTCAGGGCTCTGACTCTGAACCTGTGTTGTCCTGGCTGTGTGCTTAGGGTGATTTTCTTGTTGGAAGGACCTTGGGTCAAAATCTCTGGATCAGCTCTTCATTAAGAATATCTCTGTACTTTGGTCAGGGTGGAGGAAAAGCTGAATGAAGCAGTCTCCCTCGTCCCCGATTTTAACGCTGCCACCACCATGCTTCACTGTAGGGATGGTATTGGGCAGGTTTCCACCAGACATTACTGAGGAGAGGCTTCTTTCTGGCCGCTCTGCCATAAAGGCCAGATTGGTGGAGGCTGCAGTGATGGCTGACCTTCTGGAAGTTTGCACACAGGATTTCTGGAGCTCAGCCAGAGTAACCATTGGGCGAGGGGGGAAGAGTCCTGGTTGTTCTTCCCCATGTAAGAATTATGGAGGCCGCTGTGCTCTTGGAAACTTTCAGTGCAGCAGAAATGTTTTGTCCCCTTCTCCAGATGTGAATCTTGTCTCTGAGCTCTACAGGCAGTTTTTCCCTCCTCATAGCTTGGTTTTTGCTCTGATCTGCATTGTCAGCTGTAAGACCCTATATAGACAGGGCTCTGTCCTTCCAAATCATGCCCAATCACCAGAATTTACCACAGGTGACTCCAATCAAGGTGTAGAACGTCTCAGAGATGATCCAGAAAAATGGGAGGCCCCAGAGCTAAATGTCAAGTGTCCCAACAAAAGGGATGAATACTTATGTCCATATAAAAGGGGCTGAATACTTATGTCCAGGAGACATTTTAGTTCTTCCTTTTCAGCAAATTAGTAAATATTTCTCACCTGTTCTCACTTTCTTATTATGGGGGACTGAGGGCAGAATGAGGGGGGAAGAGCAAGAGAACAAAATGTGAGGAAAGTGAGGGGGTGTGAGGACTTTCAGAACGCATTGTCCAAGTCTGGATTCCTGGACATGTTACGAGAGAAGACGGAAGATTGTGACTCTCATCGGAGTTTCTAGCGGCTCCTCTTGATCCATCTTGATGAGGCAGAGGGCAGCACATAGCACCCATTGCCATTTCCCACAGACCTGGGGTTAGGGGTGAGGGCTCCTCCTCAGAAGACTATTATAAGTGAGCCTGTGAGGAGTCCAGGGCTCACAGGAGATCCTGCTTTTGGGCTGGTAGGAAGTGACCCACATGCCGGCTTCTGATGTGTCTGGAGAAGTCACCCTCCTTGCTCATCTGCTTTGTTATGCAGCTTTCGTGCCCAGCTTGGGCGTTCACACCCAGCCCCGCTCCACCCAGCCCATTGTTTTTGTGTTGCCTAATAAATCCCGAGACTGAACTCCATTATTGTGTCTGTTTTTGTTTTCTAATGATTCACGGTCCCTTTACGTTTACACAGTGGAGTGGTGGTGGAGCGGGACCTCTCTACAATCTCTAGAATCTAGCCTATAGTCTCTATATACGAATAGATGGACATTATATAGTAGGTATAGTCAGAGGCTGCATATGGAGAGTGCACTGCAAAATATTGTCACTCAGGTGTTTAACCAGTCACAACCATTTTATGCCAAGAACGTGTGCAGACACCATATGTGGTGTGCAGACAGATGATCTATACATCCATCTCCTAACAGCAGAATCGGGTTGGGTGAGTCAGTCTATAGGGGCAACAGATCTATCCTCCAGCCCCTGTATGTCATGACAATTGGTAAACCTGTCCCATCATGTGCCAGCACATTGAGTTGTGTGCTTTCTATAGGTGGCCATTTAGCATACACACAGCACATTGGACAGTATGTCTTTTATATGAGGCTGGGAAGCTCCATTCTCCATGTGTAGGAGCATATATGTGTGTATATATCCTATATACAGGTCTCTATGTTATCTGTAGGTACACTTTGAGCGTTTTACTCCCCTCGGGTGTGGAGTACATAGGTCTCCAAGTATATGATATAGGGTGAGCATGGACTTTATAACCCTTATTTGAGAACGCACTGGACACTATACATTCTATAGACAGAGGTGTTAATCTTTATGTAACAGCGAATACATATTTCTGTATTTTGTATGTGGAATTGAGCTTAATATTACCTCTATGAGTTTACAGGCCTGTATGGACACTATATAGATGGCTACAGAGCTTTACCATCCTGTGACAGTACATATGTAGGTCTACAGCTGATTTATAGGTGGACAGCGGGATTTATACTCATTAGGTGAGAGTACATAGAGCTGTAAGTATTCTATAGGTGGACAGTGAGATTACATAGGTCTGTAAGTATTCTATAGGTGGACAGTGGGATTACATAGGTCTGTAAGTATTCTATAGGTGGAAAGTGATATTTATACTCCTTGGTTGAGAGTATATAGGGCTGTAAGTATTCTATAGGTGGACAGTAAGATTTATTCTCCTTAGGTGAGAGTACATATGACTGTATGCATGCTATAGGTGGATGGTGATTTGTTTTATACTCCTTAGGTGAGAATACATAGGGTTGTATTCTATAGGTGGGCGGTGAGATTTATACTCCTTAGGTGATAGTACATATGACTAAGTATTTTATAGGTGGACATTAGGATGTATACTCCTTAGGTGAGAGTACATAGGGTTGTATTCTATAGGTGGATGGTGAGATGTATACTTCTTAGGTGACAGTACATAAAACTGTAAGTATTCTATAGATAGACATCAGGATGTATACTTCTTAGGTTAGAGAACATAGGGATGTAAGTATTCTATAGTTGGACGTTGAGCTTTATTTTCCTTCTGTGAGTCCATAGGACTGTATACAATCTATAAGTGGGCCACAATCTTTATATTTCTTATTTTATGTGAGACTGCACAATCTGCATGTATTCTTTAGGTGGATGTTGAGATTTATTTTCCTTCTGTGAGAGTACATAGGTCTGTAAGTATTCTATAGGTGGACAGTGAGAATTATATTCCTTAGGTGAGAGTACATAGGTCTGTAAGTATTCTATAGGTGGGTGGTGAGATTTATTTTCCTTTTGTGAGAGTACATAGGTCTGTATGTATTCTATAGGTGGGTGGTGAGATTTATATTCCTTAGGTGAGAGTACATAGGGTTGTAAGTATTCTTTAGGTGGATGTTGAGATTTATATTCCTTAGGTGAGAGTACATAGGTCTTTAAGTATTCTATAGGTGGACAGTGAGATTTATATTCCTTAGGTGAGAGTACATAGGTCTTTAAGTATTCTATAGGTGGACAGTGAGATTTATATTCCTTAGGTGAGAGTACATAGGTCTTTAAGTATTCTATAGGTGGACAGTGAGATTTATATTCCTTAGGTGAGAGTACATAGGGTTGTAAGTATTCTATAGTTGGACAGTGAGATTTATTTTCCTTCTGTGAGAGTACATAGGTCTGTAAGTATTCTATAGGTGGGTGGTGAGATTTATTTTCCTTCTGTGAGAGTACATAGGTCTGTATGTATTCTATAGGTGGACAGTGAGATTTATATTCCTTAGGTGAGAGTACATAGGGTTGTAAGTATTCTATAGTTCGATGTTGAGATTTATTTTCCTTCTGTGAGAGTACATAGGTCTGTAAGTATTCTATAGGTGGGTGGTGAGATTTATATTCCTTAGGTGAGAGTACATAGGTCTGTAAGTATTCTATAGGTGGGTGGTGAGATTTATATTCCTTAGGTGAGAGTACATAGGGTTGTAAGTATTCTATAGTTGGATGTTGAGATTTATTTTCCTTCTGTGAGAGTACATAGGGTTGTAAGTATTCTATAGGTGGACGGTGAGATTTATATTCCTTAGGTGAGAGTACATAGGTCTGTAAGTATTCTATAGGTGGACAGTGAGATTTATATTCCTTAGGTGAGAGTACATAGGGTTGTAAGTATTCTATAGTTGGATGTTGAGATTTATTTTCCTTCTGTGAGAGTACATAGGGTTGTAAGTATTCTATAGGTGGACAGTGAGATTTATATTCCTTAGGTGAGAGTACATAGGGTTGTAAGTATTCTATAGGTGGACAGTGAGATTTATATTCCTTAGGTGAGAGTACATAGGGTTGTAAGTATTCTATAGGTGGACAGTGAGATTTATATTCCTTAGGTGAGAGTACATAGGGTTTTAAGTATTCTATAGGTGGACAGTGAGATTTATATTCCTTAGGTGAGAGTACATAGGGTTTTAAGTATTCTATAGGTGGACAGTGAGATTTATATTCCTTAGGTGAGAGTACATAGGGTTGTAAGTATTCTATAGTTCAATGTTGAGCTTTATTTTCCTTTGTGAGAGTACATAGGTCTGTATGTATTCTATAGGTGGACAGTGAGATTTATATTCCTTCTGTGAGAGTACATAGGGTTGTAAGTATTCTATAGGTGGACAGTGAGATTTATATTCCTTCTGTGAGAGTACATAGGGTTGTAAGTATTCTATAGGTGGACAGTGAGATTTATATTCCTTAGGTGAGAGTACACAGGGTTGTAAGTATTCTATAGGTGGACAGTGAGATTTATATTCCTTAGGTGAGAGTACATAGGGTTGTAAGTATTCTATAGGTGGACAGTGAGATTTATATTCCTTAGGTGAGAGTACATAGGGTTGTAAGTATTCTATAGTTCGATGTTGAGCTTTATTTTCCTTCTGTGAGAGTACATAGGTCTGTAAGTATTCTATAGGTGGACAGTGAGATTTATATTCCTTCTGTGAGAGTACATAGGTCTGTAAGTATTCTATAGTTGGATGTTGAGCTTTATTTTCCTTCTGTGAGAGTACATAGGTCTGTAAGTATTCTATAGGTGGGTGGTGAGATTTATATTCCTTAGGTGAGAGTACATAGGGTTGTAAGTATTCTATAGTTGGATGTTGAGCTTTATTTTCCTTCTGTGAGAGTACATAGGTCTGTATGTATTCTATAGGTGGACAGTGAGATTTATATTCCTTAGGTGAGAGTACATAGGGTTGTAAGTATTCTATAGGTGGACTGTGAGATTTATATTCCTTAGGTGAGAGTACATAGGGTTGTAAGTATTCTGTGAGTGAGATATGAGCGCTTCACTCCTTTGCAGGCTATAAGTGGAAATTGTGCTCTATAGTCCTAAGATATTATATGTGTCTAAATGTCTTCTATAAGTGGACATTGAGCGTTTCACTTTTTCTGTAAGAGCACCTGGATCTATATTCTATAGGCAGGCATTGAGCTTCATACCTGTACTATATTACATAGGACTGCATGTATCCTATAGGTGGACATTGAGTTTTAGATTCTATGATACACATACGTTTGTATGTATCCCGGCTGGAGCTTTATTCTATTATGTGAGATTGCACAGGGCTGTATGACTCCATGGGTGGATGCTGAGCTTTATACCTCCACTATAATATTACATAGGACTGCATGTATCCTATAGGTGGACATTGGGCTTTAGATTCTATGATACACATACGTTTGTATGTATCCCGGCTGGAGCTTTATTCTATTATGTGAGATTGCACAGGGCTGTATGACTCCATGGGTGGATGCTGAGCTTTATACCTCCACTATAATATTACATAGGACTGCATGTATCCTATAGGTGGACATTGAGTTTTAGATTCTATGATACACATACGTTTGTATGTATCCCGGCTGGAGCTTTATTCTATTATGTGAGATTGCACAGGGCTGTATGACTCCATGGGTGGATGCTGAGCTTTATACCTCCACTATAATATTACATAGGACTGCATGTATCCTATAGGTGGACATTGAGTTTTAGATTTTATGATACACATACGTTTGTATGTATCCCGGCTGGAGCTTTATTCTATTATGTGAGATTGCACAGGGCTGTATGACTCCATGGGTGGATGCTGAGCTTTATACCTCCACTATAATATTACATAGGACTGTATGTATCCTGTAGGTGGACATTGGGCTTTGTATTTCTTATGTACAGTACATCATCTGTAAGTATTCTGTTGGTGGATGATGACTTTTTCTGTACATGGGACTATATGTAGGACTGTAGGTCTTCTATAGGTGGCCATGGAGCATTCTATGAGACCACAAAGGTCCACACACTGAAGTTCTTTGTGATTAGACTGTATGCCCATGGCATTCAGTGCCGTAGCGAGGGTCTATACCAGTGATGGTGAACCTATGGCACGGGTGTCAGAGGCGGCACTCAGAGCCCTCTTTGTGGGCACCCGCACCCTGAAAAAAGTCTATGGTGTACCAATATGCCTTAGACTTTTCCTGCCATTCATCAGTGTAGGGCAGTCTATGAACGGCACAGGCAGCGCATTGAATGTAGGCAGGATATTATAGATAAATGATAAAGTACACCATCACTGGTCTATACACTCTATACGGTCCTGTCGGGGGTGGGGGGACTATGATGGATTCTGTTGGTGTGCTCCCTGCTCGGATTGGAGCAATGGCTTCCTCTTACACTAAGAAGAATCAAAGCATTTCTTAATGGTGACTGATAATGAAAACGATTGTGAATACAAAACTGAGAAGAGATGGCCGATGAACAAGAATGTGGTGGGGCGGCCATGAGCCCGGTCACCTCCCTGTCTGTGTATGTACAGCACTAAGTACACAAGCTGCCTTCTGCCTCAGATTCTGCACCATGTGAGATCTGTGCTGGTGGAGCACCCCATATACTGACAGTCACCCACACAGGACTGACGTGTCAGCCATTGTCTGCAGCAGCTGCACCTCAGGAGCCTCATCATTCATTTATGGACGAGGCCTGGATGAACATCTGTCGCCTGCCTGATGGACACACACTCCGCTCCTCTCAGGGGGTAGTAGACCACTGATGCATACTATGCACATTGTTCACTAGTGCCACAGACTCCACACATCACTAGGATATTGATGCACCCACCATGCGCAGAGAATGCGTCGCCATGATGTAAACCTCAGCCTATTAGGATTGTTTACTGAGAGGCCATGATGTAAACTACAGCAGTATTCAGATTGTATACAGCGTGGCCATAATGTAAACTACAGCAGTATTCAGATTGTATACTGCGTGGCCATGATGTAAACTACAGCAGTATTCAGATTGTATACTGCGTGGCCATGATGTAAACTACAGCAGTATTCAGATTGTATACGGCGAGGCCATAATGTAAACTACAGCAGTATTCAGATTATATACCGTGTGGCCATGATGTAAACTGCAGTGGTATTCAGATTGTATACCGCGAGGCCATGATGTAAACTACAGCAGTATTCAGATTGTATACAGCGAGGCCATGATGTAAACTACAGCAGTATTCAGATTGTATACTGCGAGGCCATAATGTAAACTACAGCAGTATTCAGATTGTATACAGCGAGGCCATGATGTAAACTACAGCAGTATTCAGATTGTATACAGCGAGGCCATAATGTAAACTGCAGTGGTATTCAGATTATATACAGCGTGGCCATGATGTAAACTGCAGTGGTATTCAGATTGTATACAACAAGGGCATAATGTAAACTATAGCAGTATTCAGATTGTATAATGTGAGGCCATAATGTAAACTGCAGTGGTATTCAGATTGTATACAGCGAGGCCATAATGTAAACTACAGCATTATTCAGATTGTATACAGCGAGGCCATAATGTAAACTATAGCAGTATTCAGATTGTATACAGCGAGGCCATAATGTAAACTATAGCAGTATTCAGATTGTACACAGCGAGGCCATAATGTAAACTATAGCAGTATTCAGATTGTATACCGCGTGGCCATAATGTAAACTGCAGTGGTATTCAGATTGTATAATGTGAGGCCATAATGTAAACTACAGCAGTATTCAGATTGTATACAACGAGGGCATGATGTAAACTACAGCAGTATTCAGATTGTATAATGTGAGGCCATAATGTAAACTGCAGTGGTATTCAGATTGTATACAACGTGGCCATGATGTAAACTACAGCAGTATTCAGATTGTATACAGCGAGGCCATGATGTAAACTACAGCAGTATTCAGATTGTATACAGCGAGGCCATAATGTAAACTATAGCAGTATTCAGATTGTATACAGCGAGGCCATAATGTAAACTATAGCAGTATTCAGATTGTATACAGCGAGGCCATAATGTAAACTACAGCAGTATTCAGATTGTATACAGCGAGGCCATAATGTAAACTACAGCAGAATTCAGATTGTATAGAGCGAGGCCATAATGTAAACTATAGCAGTATTCAGATTATATACCGCGTGGCCATAATGTAAACTACAGCAGTATACAGATTGTATACGGCGAGGCCATAATGTAAACTACAGCAGTATTCAGATTGTATACGGCGAGGCCATAATGTAAACTACAGCAGTATTCAGATTGTGTACAACGAGGGCATGATGTAAACTACAGCAGTATACAGATTGTATACAGCGAGGCCATGATGTAAACTGTAGCAGTATTCAGATTGTATACAGCGAGGCCATAATGTAAACTACAGCAGTATTCAGATTGTATACAGCGAGGCCATGATGTAAACTACAGCAGTATTCAGATTGTATACAGCGAGGCCATAATGTAAACTACAGCAGTATACAGATTGTATACCGCAAGGCCGTAATGTAAACTACAGCAGTATTCATATTGTAAACAACGAGGGCATGATGTAAACTACAGCAGTATTCAGATTGTATACTGCGTGGCCATGATGTAAACTACAGCAGTATTCAGATTGTATACTGCGTGGCCATAATGTAAACTACAGCAGTATTCAGATTGTATACTGCGAGGCCATGATGTAAACTACAGCAGTATTCAGATTGTATACAACGAGGCCATGATGTAAACTACAGCAGTATTCAGATTGTATACTGCGAGGCCATGATGTAAACTACAGCAGTAAACAGATTGTATACCGCAAGGCCATAATATAAACTACAGCAGTATTCAGATTGTATACCGCGAGGCCATAATGTAAACTACAGCAGTATTCAGATTGTATACCGCGTGGCCATGATGTAAACTACAGCAGTATTCAGATTGTATACTGCGAGGCCATGATGTAAACTATAGCAGTATTCAGATTGTATACAGCGAGGCCATGATGTAAACTAAAGCAGTATACAGATTGTATACAGCGAGGCCATGATGTAAACTACAGCAGTATTCAGATTGTATACCGCGAGGCCATGATGTAAACTACAGCAGTATTCAGATTGTATACCGCAAGGCCGTAATGTAAACTACAGCAGTATTCAGATTGTATACCGCGAGGCCATAATGTAAACTACAGCAGTAAACAGATTGTATACCGCAAGGCCATAATATAAACTACAGCAGTATTCAGATTGTATACAGCGAGGCCATGATGTAAACTACAGCAGTATTCAGATTGTATACAGCGAGGCCATGATGTAAACTATAGTAGTATTCAGATTTTATACAACGAGGCCATGATGTAAACTACAGCAGTATTCAGATTGTATACAGCGAGGCCATGATGTAAACTGCAGTGGTATTCATATTGTATACAACGAGGCCATAATGTAAACTACAGCAGTATTCAGATTGTATACTGTGTGGCCATGATGGAAACTACAGCAGTATTCAGATTGTATACCGCGAGGCCATGATGTAAACTAA
>JAKVIS010006658.1:0-10142 GCA_033119425.1 Bufotes viridis
AAAGCATAGTGCTGAGGATATGTGACCCAGATTCACTCTTATATTCTAGTCATTTATCATTCTCTACGCAAGTTTTTGCATGCAAGCTGGTGTAGATATAAGTCTGTTGTGCCCACGCACCTCTACATAACTTATGCGCATCAACTGCTAGCACAGGGGATTACGACAGGACTCTAAAATGCCGGTCTCAATAAATGACCCCATTCGCTTTGGAACAGAGAGCTCAGCTCCATTGAAGACATCATCAGGGTAAGATATCTTGCCTCCATTATCTCTCCTTGTATCATGTAGGCGCTGGTTGATAGAGCCCACCCATCTGTTCCGACTCTTGGTGACTGTTACTTTTAATCTTTGCCTTTTGTATATGTTTGTATATATATTTTATCATAGTTTAGTAAACGCTTTATGCACCTAAATTTACACGTCAGTGTTTGGTCAGTGATTTCCATCGGGTGATTATGAGCCAAAACCAGGAGTGAAGCCTCCACAGACAAGGGAAAGATCTGCTCCTGTTCTGTGTTTAGAGCCGCACCTGGGTTTGGCTCAAAATCACTGATGGAAATCACTGACCAAACACTGACTGTGTGAATGAGGCATAAGTCATGTTAAGTCTATTTTTCCCAACTTCTGATCTCACGACAATACACTGTGTAATAAAAATTCTGTACAAATTTCAGTGCATATTTCTGTGTATTTCTGCACCAAATCCGCATGTGTCACTTGTCGCTATTGTTGCTGATTGCAGCGGTTTTGTTGCACATCTCACCCTTGCAATGAGAAGGATGAAATCCTCACAAAGAACTACACAAAGAACTGACATGCTCAGGATTTCGAAATCCAGACAGCAGGTCAATTTCTGTCCAGAAAGCAAAGTGTGCATGAGATTTGTCTAGTCTCATACACGTTGCTGGTACTGTATTGTTCTACGGTTTCTTCCTCATGAGGATCTGCATGGGAAAAAAGTGCGTATTCCAGTAACGAGTCAAGCTTCAGCCATAAAATGAATGGGGTCACAGCACGACTTGCATGTTTGCTGCTACCACGACCCCAGAATCACAAAAATACAACTCTAATGAATTTTAGATGATTTTTGAGATTGTGGTCAGAGCAAACTTGTGAGTTGTACTGTGACCCCATTCATTTCTGTCCTGCTACACTGCGCTACTTGGGTGCAACAGCTATGACAGGACTAAGGTCGCCGTGATAGCCCTAGCCTTCCACTACCTAACGTTACACCCGCTAACTACCGGATAGGATTTGTAAATCTGTCTCATAGTTTTAGACAGTTTGAAAACGTATGAGAAATGACTGGGAAGGACAGAAATGTTAGCATGTGACTGTTCTCCTGTACTATTGTGCCGCATATGTTCTACAGACAGGGGAGGATTATCCAAACTGGCATGAAGGAAAACTGGCTTAGTTTCCCTTACAACCAAGCAGATCTTTTCTGTGATTTGCTGTCACACAACACATGCCGCTGTGTTGCCCGAGCCTTAGGCTACATGCACACGATTTTTTTGCGGATAGAATGCGGACACATTCATTTGAATGGGTCTGCAAAAATGCTGACAGCACACCGTGTACTATCTGCATCCGTATGTCCGTTCCGTTGCCCCCGCAAAAATATAGAGCGTGTCCTATTCTTGTCCGTTTTGCGGACAAGGATAGGCATTATTACAATGGATCCATAAAAATAAATTGATGCCATACGGACGTCATCAGTTGTTTTTTTTTGCAGCCCACAAAACACATACATCCGTGTGCATGTAGCCTTCATGTACCTGCACACGTTAACTTGCAGAAGATTAACACACATTTCTGCGTGGATTTCTGTGGGTTTCGCCACTGCACCACAAAATCTGCATCTACACAAAATCTTATCTATCTATCCAGTAATAACAACCTCCTCAAGTGTATCCTGTGAGGATAGAGGAAGCTGGAGAACCTCTGTACATATCTGCTGTAGCTTCTCACCACACCAGTCGACCCTGCAAAGAAATGAGAAGCCCAACTACTAGCACAGAAGAGTCCACAGTGGGTGTGGAAACGTTACCCTACTGGTGTCCTGTTAATTACTTCAGCTGGAAATACACTGACGAGCAAAAGGGTAAGGCCTCTTTCACACGGCCGCCATGTTTGACACAGCGGATAAGAGGCGGGTGCGTTGTGGGAATATGCGCGATTTTCCGCGCGGTGCAACGTTTGTAATGCGTTTTGCACACGCGTGAGAAAATCACCATGTTTGGTACCCAGACTCGAAGCTGGACTTCATCACTGAAGTCCGGTTTCGGTCTTCTGGAGAATTTATTATTTTCCCTTATAACATGGTTAAAGGGAAATAATAGCATTCTTAATAAAGAATGCATAGTTAAATGATGAGAAGGGTTAAGAATAATAAAGTTAACTTACCTAGCCACTTGATCGCGTAGTGCGTCTGTCCTCCTTTCCTGCATCAGCTAAGAACTAAAGGACCTGTGATGACGTCACATCACATGGTCCAATCACATGGTCCATCACCATGGTAAGATGGACCATGTGATTGACCAGTATCATCACAGGTCCTTTAGTTATTAGCTGATGCTGGGAAAGAGAGGACAGATCGCAACTACGCGATCAAGTGGCTAAGGTAAGTTAACTTTTATTATTTTTAACCCTTCCTCATCATTTTACTATGCATTCTTTATTAAGAATGCTATTATTTCCCTTATAACCATGTTATAAGGGAAAATAATAAAGATCGGGTCCTGTTGCTAAGCAACCATGCGGAAAATCGCAACGCATCCGCACTGCTTGCGGATGCTTGCGATTTTCCCGCAGCCCCATTCACTTCTATGGGGCCTGCGTTGCGTGAAAAACGCACAATATAGAGCATGCTGCGATTTTTCACACAACGCAGAAGTGATGCGTGAAAATCACCGCTCATGTGCACAGCCCCATAGAAATGAATGGGTCCGGATTCAGTGCGGGTGCAATGCGTCCTCCTCACGCATTGCACCCGCGCGGAAAACTCGCCCGTGTGAAAGGGGCCTAACAATGTCTTGAACTTTTGACTTTCAGGCTCCATATCTCACCATCCACTACAGCTTTTAACGTAAGACTACCATCATTTTACAGACAGCCATCTTGGCTACCTCATACATAAATTGGACTTGCAATAATTTAGCATATGATTAGTGAAGCAGAGTCTTCTCATGTAACTGCATTATTACTGTTTTGCTCCCACAATTCTAAATTTTAATTATTTAGTTAGTATTTTGTAACTCCACCTTTGGCTTTAAACACCGCCTGCAGTAATAAAGCAGTTACATGAGAAGAATCTGTATAACTAATCCAATGCTAAATAGTTGCAAGCCCAATTTATGTATGAGGTAGCCAAGATGATTGTCTATAAAATGATGGCAGTCTCACATTCAAACCTGTAGTGGATTTTGAGATATGGAGGGCTGGAGCCTGAAAGTCAAAAGTTCCTAACATTGTTACCCTTTAGCTTGTCAGTGTACGTGTGCAAATCACAAAAGGGTGCGGATGCGAAGTTTGTTCTCTCCTTCAAGTGTTCTGCTATTGGTCAAACTGAAGTGGGAGGAAACACTTTGAACGCTGGTTTTTAATTTTCTGATTCTGTACTCCGAGCAAATGTTCATTCACCAAACATCAGTCACCACAATCCTCCATAACATCATCCAATGTTTCCTTGGCCAGGTGGCGTCTTGCTCACAAGCTCATCTTGCAACCGTGAAGACAAAATGGATACTGCATACAGGAGGGAAGGTGGTCTTTGGTCGTAAAGACGGTGGAACAAAGGTTCTTTACTCACTATCTTAACACAAGGGTATAACACAACGCCTATTTTTCCAAACACCACCCCCACAGTCAATTATCTTTCAGTGTGAATGCAACTTTCCTGACAGACGCTTTATTACATGATCACGCTTAGACTTTTTGACAGGATACTCTGTGCTTTCAAATCAATTATCTATTCATGTAAAGGGGCCTTTAGATTTATATAGATATAGTCTGGGAATATTGACAAAATAAAGAAAAATTGCACACATTGGTAACTTGCACACAGGGCCGGTGCAAGGATTTTTGCCAGCACAAGCGAAGCTACATTTTGGCGCCCTTCCCCCATGATTACATCATGAAAGTGATTTAAAAAAAAAAGTTCATTTTGGAGCCCCCTTCTATAGCGCCCTAAGGCAGCCGCTTGGTCTGCCATATTATAGCTATCGGCCCTGCTTGCACAACTGCCAACATTTTAATATAATTTCCATTGACACTTTACTGCTGAAGAAAAGTATCTACAGATGGCTTTCTAGCCCACGATGAGATCTACTAATAATCGATGTGTAAATGCCAGCAGTGATCTGTGTTTTCAGTAGCTACTAACTGTTTCTATAATAATAATGTGATGGTTTTGGAACAGGAATGTTGTTTGATGTTGTGAACGTAAGAATGAATGGTCTCTTATTATCAAATGCAAAAAAAAAAAGAAAGAAAAAAATATCAGCCAGGAAAATGCATAATATACCGTATGTACATGCGGCGCATCCACTGATGAGGGATGGAATAGGTATTGTATTGATATATTGTGCCATAGTCAATACGGGCACCCTATAGTTACCAGTGCTTTCTGGCCCCCCTCTCATATCATCCTTCTCTTCTGTGTCATACCAAATTCCCTCCACCCTGACTTAGGCCTCTTGCGCACGACAGTATTTTGCGGAGCGTATACTGGCAGTTTTTTCAGTTCAGTATACTGACAGTATACTGAACCATTCATTCAATGGGTCTGCAAAAAATACTGAAGTGTCTCCGTATGCCTTCCGTTTCCGTTTTTCCGTTGTTCCGTTTAAATATAGAACATGTCCTATTCTTGTCCGCAAATCACGTTCAGTGGCTCCATTCAAGTCAATGGGTCTGCAAAAAAACGGAAAGCCTACGGAAAGGCATCCGTATGTCTTCCGTATCCATTCCGCTTTTGCTGAACAATCTATTGAAAATTTTAGGACCAGCCCAATTTTTATTATGGAATTACTGTATACTGTATATGCCATACGGAATAACGGAACCAAAATGGAAACCCAACGGAAACTAAATATAGAACCAAGGATCCGTTTCAAACGAACCAGAAAAAACTGAAAAAGCCATACGTTCGTGTGCAAGAGGCCTTACCCTGACCTTTGCTTAAGGGCTCATGCACATGAACGTATTTTCTTTCCATGTTCGTTTCGGTTGTTTTTTTAGGACTGTATGCAGAACCATTCATTTCAATGCAAAACGGAAGTTACTCGTTCCGCAAAAAATTAGAACATGTCCTATTGTTGTCCGCATTACAGACATTCTGGGATTCGCATCCCCACCCATCCCTTGGTTGAACTTGATGGGCTTTTTGTCTTTTTCCAACTGTATTAATTATGTAACTATGTTACTCATTTAGGCCAAAAATCTTTTTTTTAATTGGTCGTTAATAAAAAACCATTGAAGCTAAACTCTTTTCCAGTTGATAAGAAGGAGAACCCCTTTAACTAATGGACTAAAGTATAAGGCAGGCCATACAGTGAGACTATCTAGAATCATACAGTATTGCTATAGTATATTAGACTTGAGCCAGGGGCAAAACGATAGGGGGTATGATGTACAGTATCTGCTATGCCACATGATAAGACACCAGTAGTGGGTTAATGGGGAAGGAGAGGAGGGTCCTGGTAAAGATTTAGCACTGCAGTCCAGGAACTGCAAGATGTGCCTCTGGTTCGAATAGTCTGCAACAACATTTGGAAGAATATGTTTATGTGAAATACATGTAATCCATCCAAAGTGTAAAATAAGAGTATCTAGGCTCAGACATAGACGCTAAGGGGTAGATTTATCATAGACCACCATTTTAAGCTGGTCTATGTTCTCCTGTGCAATGCCGGAAGATGCGACTAATTTTAGTGCACCATACTTATTAGAGTGCCGCAAATTTTTGAATTATATCAGATGACTGACAAGTCCTTCAGGAGCATCAGCCTTAAACACAAAACTGCAGACCTCATTTCTTCAGCTTAGAGCTCCCGTAGATTTCAGCGTCTTCATGTATGCCAGAAAACTAGCAGAAATGCCGGACCCTCTGGCCCGCTTCTACGCTCTTTCACCATGACCCTTTTTCGGGAAAGTGGTGAAGGCGGTGGAGAAACGCCACTTGCTACACAATTTATCTCAAATGGTGTTAAAAAGGTTTGTGACTTTTTTTATGAAAAGTGGCATGGGGGTGAACGATAAATCCCCTAAATGTATAGTCAGCAATGTTTTCACGGTGAAAAGCAGCACAATAGAGTTCTTCCAATTGTAAAGATTTTTTCCCTTGTTTCTAATATTCCATTTATCACACATGCCCTATGTCACCGTACCTTGCGGGGATAATAATTGGCAGGATCCATAAATATCTTTTTCTACATCATGCTATTTTGAGAGGAGGAAGCATGACTAGAAAAGCTCTGCTCCCTCCCTCCCCTCTCATTCACAGCAGATGGAGTCCTGTTCTCAGGAGAGATGAGTCAGATGCCCTTGCTCTTTCTGTCTCCAAATCTCTAGCATACGTTCAGACTTTATATTCACTGTGATGACGTAAAACAGGAGCTGTGCATATGAAAGGTCTGCAGAAGTTGCTGTCTTGGGAGAGGTGTTGATATTTGCAGGAATTGTATGGAAGTGTATGTAATTGCAGGAAGTGTATGGGTTGAAGGGGTTTCTCACGTTCTTCTGGATCCACAGGATGAAACTATTTTCTATAATTTACCTTCACCTCCTCCTTCGTCCACATCCTCTCCCATTCTTTGGTTGATCTTGATGAACGTATCTCTTTTTCAGCCATACTTACTATGTAACTATGAATAATAGGGGGATTATCTTGCCCCACTTGTGTTGGTCCGCAGGATTTTCTGCATGTTCCTGTAGAAATCCCATAGAAACGATTGACTGAGCTGAGGAATGACTGAGGGAATGGCTTAGCCAAGCAGGAGGGACTGTACTTTCTTTGTGTCATGTAGAATATGATCATCACACTGGCTATATAAGGCCAATTATGTCAATGTTGGTTCCATGGGGAAATAAAGGTGGGTTTCCTCCACTGGCCATATCAGCATTCAGCAGTAGCTGGGTTAATGCAGCTTATATCTTGGGGTACTTTCACACTAGCGGCATGGCTATCCGGCCGTGAACAGCTCCGCCGGATGCCGCAAGTACCTGTGTGCTGCCGTGCTGCTGCTCCGTCCCCATTGACTATAATGGGGTGGGAGGCGGAGCTACGCCACAGAATGGCAGTGCACTAGCCAGGAGATCGCGGACTAAAAGTACTAAAGGTCTGACTTTTTAGTCCGAGCGATCACTACTGCCCCCGCCCCATTATAGTCACATGAGGTCGGAGCAGCAGCACACGGGTACTTAGCGGCATGGCAGATCCAGCGGGCTGTTCACCCGCGGAACAGCCTGCCGGATAGCCATGCCGCTAGTGTGAAAGTTCCCTTAACAAGAACAGCAACCCTCCTCCTCCATGCCTACAGTACTCTCAGCAGCCTGGATCCCTCCATCTAATATTCTATACACTACGCAGCATGGTATGTGGATTAGGAGGCGTTCTTTACTTGGTGGAAATCACCAGCCCAGGGCAAGGGAGGAACTGGATATCAAAGGTCATTGTCCAAGCATCAATTTCAGTAGTTTAAGGGGAATCTGTCACTAGCTTTTACCCTTGTCAGCTAAACATATGCTGACATTAAGGGTCTCTCATAGCAGTCCTAATGTGTGTTTATTTTAGATATTCAGCGCTTTATTTTCTCCAAAAACAGGTTTTACCACCTGCACAATCATCAGAATAGGAGCCCAGGGGCAGGTCATTAGCATGCAGGTGCTCGTCCGCACCCTCCTCCATCAGTGCCGCACGCCTCTCAAACTTCTGCGCCGCCTCCTAAAGCGCAGTGCCGCCTCCCTCTCCCTCCTCCCCTCCTTCCCGCTCAAGATCCCGCGCGTGCGCACAGCGCACTGCGCGATGCGCCCGTGTGGACTCCGGCAACCGGCTTCAGAGCGAGCGGCATGCGCAGGGATCTTGACGGGGAAGGAGGGGAGGCGGCACTGCGCTTAGGAGGCGGCGCAGAAGCTTGGAGAGCGCGCGGCGGCACTGATGGAGGATGGTGCGGACGAGCACCCTGCATGGTCAGACCTCCCTGGGCTCCTTATTCTGGATGATTGACAGGTGGGTAAAACCTGTTTTTTTGAGAAAATAAAGCCTGAATATCTAAAATAAAAACACATTAGACTGCTATGGAGACCCTTAATGTCAGCATATGTTTAGCTGACAAGGGTAAAAGCTAGAATGACAGACCTTAACCCTTCCATGACCTGGTGGTTTCACATTTCTTCATTTTAGTTTTTCACTTTCAAAGCCATATGCTTTTAATTTTTCCATTTGTGGAACAGGTTGTACTTTCTAATGACAAATGCAGTGAGAGCGGAGGAAAAAATTCCAAATGGGATGTATTATAAAAACACAGCAATTCCGCCACAGTTTTATGGGATTTGTTTTTACAGCGTCAGTATGATTACAATACCACATATGTTTATTTTTATGTGTATGGAGATCTGTGAGGGCCCATTTATGCCCCTTGGACTATATCAGTCAGTCTTGGGTAGGGCTCATAGACACCTCCCACCTCCCATTGCAAGCATGGCCACATGCTGGAGGTAACAGAGGAGATGTTTGTGAGTCGCCCTAATGCTCCTGTAACTGCCCACTGGCTCCCTGATATCGCCCATATGGCGCAGGTAGGTGAGTGTTAGGGCCCACGGGCTACTTGAGAGACCTTGACGCTGGTGCCCGAGGCTTAAGACATGTCCTCCGAGTAGGATATGTCGAACTAACTCTCAATTTTTAACATCAGTGTGAGGGTTTAGTATGACGGCAGTGTGCACCTATCTCTGGTTCTGTGTTTGTTCTGAATTCTTGCCACATCCACATAAATTTCATCTTATGTAGGATGTCCATTGTGGTACTTGTAGTCCGTTGCTGGCATCATCCATTGTATGCATTTTTTGCTGGTGATTGCCATTAGCAACGGATTACAAGTGCAGGATGTGCTCCCTATAGAAATGCACAACTGCATATGGGTATGAGCGCATCCTGCTTTCTTATCACCACATTTTTTGATGGTTTATATATATGTATGGAGGTGTATAAACTCCATTTCAAATGTGCCTGTTTTTTATCTTCAGGTCACATTTGGGTGCACCTGTTAGGCCTTGGACTATATCAGTCAGTCTTGGGTAGGGCTCATAGACACCTCCCACCTCCCATTGCAAGCATGGCCACATGCTGGAGGTAACAGAGGAGATGTTTGTGAGTCGTCCTAATGCTCCTGTAATTGCCCACTGGCCCCTGATATCGCCCATATGGCGCAGGTAGGTGAGTGTTAGGGCCCACGGGCTACTCAGAGACCTTGACGCTGGTGCCCGAGGCTTAAGACATGTCCTCCGAGTAGGATATGTCGAACTAACTCTCAATTTTTAACATCAGTGTGAGGGTTTAGTATGACGGCAGTGTGCACCTATCTCTGGTTCTGTGTTTGTTCTGAATTTCTTGCCACATCCACATAAATTTCATCTTATGTAGGATGTCCATTGTGGTACTTGTAGTCCGTTGCTGGCATCATCCATTGTATGCATTTTTTGCTGGTGATTGCCATTAGCAACGGATTACAAGTGCAGGATGTGCTCCCCATAGAAATGCACAACTGCATATGGGTATGAGCGCATCCTGCTTTCTTATCACCACATTTTTTGATGGTTTATATATATGTATGGAGGTGTATAAACTCCATTTCAAATGTGCCTGTTTTTTATCTTCAGGTCACATTTGGGTGCACCTGTTAGGCCTTGGACTATATCAGTCAGTCTTGGGTAGGGCTCATAGACACCTCCCACCTCCCATTGCAAGCATGGCCACATGCTGGAGGTAACAGAGGAGATGTTTGTGAGTCGTCCTAATGCTCCTGTAATTGCCCACTGGCCCCTGATATCGCCCCATATGGCGCAGGTAGGTGAGTGTTAGGGCCCACGGGCTACTTGAGAGACCTTGACAGCAATACGTAACTGAACGAAGTACACTG
>JAKVIS010006659.1:0-10107 GCA_033119425.1 Bufotes viridis
AAATACCCGATGTGCCCTCCAGAGCAGAAATGCCATTAGTGCCCCCTCCCACATACCTCTCTTCCCTGCAGACACCGATCGCTCTGCAGCACAATGTGGGCGGAGCTTATACAGATTTCCGGTCTGCAGGCTCCGCCACACACGATCCGTGCTTGCTGGCTGAATGGTGGAGCTGGGAAGAAGTCTTCCTGCTCCATCATTAAGAGCACGGCTGGCCTGAAGTAGGGGAGGAGGCGCGGGGAGCTGAGCAGCAGGACCCAGCTCCCAGCAATGAGCGCTTCCATCTGTATTGATGGAAGCGCTCATTTCTTCTAGGCAATTGCTTCTCACCCCGTGAGAGCCGGCACCCTCTAGCAAGCCACTGCATACAGGGGATTGAACAGCTGGAAACCGCGTTCCACCAGTTTAGTACCCTGCACTAAAAGATACAGCTTGGCTTTACTCACCAGATACTTAAAGACCTGCACCTATGTTGAGAACGGAGCCCAGAAAGTGAAGGAGGGCGTAGCCGCCTACATTAATTTTCCATGGGGCCAGCGAATATAGCCGAGGGCTGGCTCGGCTATTTCCGTCGTCCCCATAGAATTGAATGGGAGCGTGGACCGCGCATGCGCGGCTTCTATTTACTTCATGGGAGAGGCGGTGAGCAGCGCTAGTGGTGGACGGACCCCAGAAATCTGGGGTCCTCCAGCCACAGCTCTCCCCCTCAGTTATCGATACAGGTGCGAGTCCCAGCAGTGGGACTCACACATATCAGACAATGAGGGCATATCCAGCGATATGCCCCCATTGTCTGAGATCAGAATACCACTTTAACACCTTTCCTCGCTGCCTCAAGGAGGGTGTTATTATACAATACATGGGGAAGATATAAGAGGTAAGGACTACAATTCCCAGCATGTCTAGGCTGTGATATCAAAGGACTTACAAGGAAAAGGAACAAGAGGAGACAACCACAACTCCCAGCATGTCCAAGCTGTTATTATGTGCTATCAGAGGACATTACAGGAGGAGACAACCACAACTCCCAGCATGTCCAGACTGTTATTATGTGATATCAGAGGACATTACAGGAGGAGACAACCACAACTCCCAGCATGTCCAGACTGTTATTATGTGCTATCAGAGGACATTACAGGAGGAGACAACCACAACTCCCAGCATGTCCAGACTGTTATTATGTGATATCAGAGGACATTACAGGAGGAGAGAACCACAACTCCCAGCATGTCCAGACTGTTATTATGTGTTATCAGAGGACATTACAGGAGGAGACAACCACAACTCCCAGCATGTCCAGGCTGTTATTATGTGATATCAGAGGACATTACAGGAGGAGAGAACCACAACTCCCAGCATGTCCAGGCTGTTATTATGTGATATCAGAGGACATTACAGGAGGAGACAACCACAACTCCCAGCATGTCCAGGCTGTTATTATGTGATATCAGAGGACATTACAGGAGGATACAACCACAACTCCCAGCATGTCCAGGCTGTTATTATGTGATATCAGAGGACATTACAGGAAGATACAACCACAACTCCCAGCATGTCCAGGCTGTTATTATGTGTTATCAGAGGATATTACAGGAGGAGACGACCACAACTCCCAGCATGTCCAGACTGTTATTATGTGTTATCAGAGGATATTACAGGAGACAACCACAACTCCCAGCATGTCCAGACTGTTATTATGTGCTATCAGAGGACATTACAGGAGGAGACAACCACAACTCCCAGCATGTCCAGACTGTTATTATGTGATATCAGAGGACATTACAGGAGGAGACAACCACAACTCCCAGCATGTCCAGACTGTTATTATGTGATATCAGAGGACATTACAGGAGGAGACAACTACAACTCCCAGCATGTCCAGGCTGTTATTATGTGTTATCAGAGGACATTACAGGAGGAGACAACTACAACTCCCAGCATGTCCAGACTATTATTATGTGATATCAGAGGATATTACAGGAGGAGGTATAAGAGGACAAGACTATAACTCCCCACATGTTCAGACTGTTATGTAATATCTGAGGCTATTACAGAAGATAAGAGAACAAAACCTTCCAGCATGTCTAAGCTATTATGTGTTATCAGAGGACATTACAGGAGGAGGTATAAGAAAGAAAATCACAACTCCCAGCATTTCCCTGGCTCTTACATTGAATCCCTACTTCTTCTCGGCACACAGCTGGCTCCCCTCAGGTAACCTGCCCATCACCACAAGTCCTTCACCACCTGTTCTCCTCCACTGCTAAGCTCCGCTCTTGCACTGGTCACATGATGATGACTTCACCACAAGTCCTTCACCACCTGTTCTCCTCCACTGCTAAGCTCCGCCCCTTGCACTGGTCACATGATGATGACTTCACCACAAGTCCTTCACCACCTGTTCTCCTCCCCACTGCTAAGCTCCTGCCTCTGCACTGGTCACATGATGATGACATCACCACAAGTCCTTCACCACCTGTTCTCCTCCCCACTGCTAAGCTCCGCTCCTTGCACTGGTCACATGATGATGACATCACCACAAGTCCTTCACCACCTGTTCTCCTCCCCACTGCTAGCTCCGCCCCTGCACTGGTCACATGATGATGACATCACCACAAGTCCTTCACCACCTGTTCTCCTCCCCACTGCTAAGCTCCGCCCCTTGCACTGGTCACATGATGATGACATCACCACAAGTCCTTCACCACCTGTTCTCCTCCCCACTGCTAAGCTCCGCCCCTTGCACTGGTCACATGATGATGACATCACCACAAGTCCTTCACCACCTGTTCTCCTCCCCACTGCTAAGCTCCGCCCCTTGCACTGGTCACATGATGATGACATCACCACAAGTCCTTCACCACCTGTTCTCCTCCCCACTGCTAAGCTCCAGCCCCATGCACTGGTCACATAATGATGACATCACAGATCCTTCAGCTTTTAATGTCTGTACACAGCTATATAACTCCATATATATATAAATCTGGCAGGGGGGATATGGGGAGACTAAGGCCCTTTCGGATGAGTGGGTGTCTCGCTGTGGACTGCCAGGTTCACATAGCATTATACTAATTTATGATGATGTGTAACCCTTACAGTTCTGGACTGTATTGGATAATGCTGTCACTGCAGGACAATACATTCCAGAACTGCGCTATACAGCATCAGAAATCAATGCTATAGTGCTGGGAGTCCGGAGCGAGACACCCTAACCCTAAAGGCCCAGCCCCCGCCTCTGCAGCCCCAACAGCAGTTGCCAACCCCCCTATCATGGTAGTTTCCTCTCTTGCCTTCACTTGTGGAAGATGTTGTTGCCGGAAATCTCTGTCCTGAAAGCAGCGTCTTCCGTCCGAATGTGACGGTTTCGGCAGCGGACACATGGATTTCTGCAGGTCCCATTCAGGGGACTGAGTAGAGTTGAGCGAACTTCTGTTTTAAGTTCTGCGTCCAGAGTTCGGGTTCGGGTTATCAAGCATCCCGTTATGGATTCCGCTACCACGGACCATAACGGCATTTGGAATCCATAAGGGGATTCTTCAATAAACCCGAACCTTGGACAACACGGAGGACCTGGGGTGGCGTCACCGTCATGTGATCAGTGCAGGGGTGTGGCTCAGTACTGGATTAGATAAGAGGTGGTAGCCTACGACCTCTTATCCAATCCAGTACTGAGCCACGCCCCTGCACTGATCACATGACGGTGACGTCACCCCAGGTCCTTCACCCCGGATTCCAAATGCCGTTATGGTCCGTGGTTGCGGAATCCATAACTGGATGCTTGGATAACCCGAACCCAAACTTTGGACCCCGAACTTAAAACAGAAGTTCGCTCAACTTTAGACTGGAGCTAAGATTTCTGCCACAAAATCTGCTGTGTGTGAACATGGCCTTAAAACACTGTGATGGTTGTGGTGTACATCAGTGAGAGGGCAGGGCTCATCCATGTCCCCTCTTTATATCAGCGCTCGCCAGTGTATGACGTTGTACCTTCTAGCAGATATAACTATGGACAACACAGGAGGACATCTTCACAATAACTGGTGTGAACTAGGGCTTACCAGTGACCAGGGCTGGGACAAGGTCCACCATCAACAGAGGCTGAGCTGCCCAAGTGCGCCCCCTCCAACTTGTGGAGTCTTTACTAAATACTTACTGTTGTAATCACACATAAGTATGTGCAGTTTATTGTACCAATTAACTATAGCTGTAAACAAATGCACAACCTCTTTAGATCCATATAAAGATAGAAATAAGGTGCAAAAACAAGTCATATAAGACAATAACCTCATAATCTAAATACCAGCCCCATAGCATTTGCATACTTATACCAGCACAACAGCAGAGTCTGCGTCGCTGGCCGCAGAGAATCTAACAGGAATTACCCCCGCATAGTGACTGGATACTAACACCACACTGTAACTGAATTAAAACCAATATGACAATACAGTGGAAAATACACTACACAGATTCCTGCAAACCATAACCCTGGGTTCACACCTGAGCGTTTCTGAGACGCGCGTATTACAGCCGTTTTGCAAATAGGAAACGTGCGTCATACGCGTGTCATGACTCTACACTTTAACGCGTGTGCAAGCGCGTTTTACGCTGCGTTCCCATTGAAGTCTATGGGTGCAAGCGCGACAAAACGCCCCAAAGAAGCTCAAGAACTTCTTTGAGCGTAGGGCGCTTTACAGCGCGTTCAAACGCGCTGTAAAACGCTCAGGTGAGAACCATGCCCATAGGGAAAAATGAGTTTTCTCCTGTTGAGCGTTTTACAGCGCGCTCGAACGACGCTGTAAAACGCGCAAGTGTGAACTGAGGGTAAGTGATTAAAAGTACATAAATATTGACTCACAGGGCGACTCAAAGGTGAATCAAAGGAGACGTCTTCTTTGATTGGAATCCGTCTTTTCTGGCCACCACTCGTCTCCGCAGAATCTGCAAAACTAATAGTTTAGGCTTCTCATTCCATGATTCCAGCACCATCCCCACCTCTGTACAAACTCCCAATGTGTACTGCCCCACACAGTAATAAAGCCCACTAAACATGGCAACACAGAGAAGGGGAGCCTGTACTATATGGGGGCACAGAGGAGGGAAATGTAAATAAATGTAGTATGACAGGACTTGTATGACTTTAAAGGGGTTGTCCTGTTCTTGGGACTCCTGAGCAATCTCCAGATAGGGCAGGTCTGTGGATGACAACACTGTTATGTGGGATCTGTGGGTGACACTGTTATGGGGGGATCTGTGGATGACACTGTTATGGGGGATCTGTGGATGGCACTGTTATGGGGGATCTGTGGATGACACTGTTATGGGGGATCTGTGGATGACACTGTTATGGAGGATCTGTGGATGACACACTGTTATGGGGATCTGTGGATGACACACTGTTATGGGGGATCTGTGGATGACACACTGTTATGGGGGATCTGTGGAGGACACACTGTTATGGGGGATCTGTGGATGACACACTGTTATGGGGGATCTGTGGAGGACACTGTTATGGAGGATCTGTGGAGGACACTGTTATGGAGGATCTGTGGATGACACTGTTATGGAGGATCTGTGGATGACACTGTTATGGGGGATCTGTGAATGACACTGTTATGGAGGATTTGTGGATGACACTGTTTGGGGGATCTGTGGATGGCACTGGTATGGAGGATCTGTGGATGACACTGTTATGGGAGATCTGTGGATGGCACTGTTATGGGGATCTGTGGATGACACTGTTATGGGGGATCTGTGGATGACACTGGTATGGAGGATCTGTGGATGACACTGTTATGGAGGATCTGTGGATGACACACTGTTATGGGGGATCTGTGGATGACACACTGTTATGGGGATCTGTGGATGCACACACTGTTATGGGGGATCTGTGGAGGACACACTGTTATGGGGGATCTGTGGATGACACACTGTTATGGGGGATCTGTGGAGGACACTGTTATGGAGGATCTGTAGATGACACTGTTATGGGGATCTGTGGATGACACTGCTATGGAGGATCTGTGGATGACACTGTTATAGGGGATCTGTGGATGACACTGTTATGGAGGATCTGTGGATGACACTCGTTATGGAGGATCTGTGGATGACACTGTTATGGAGGATCTGTGGATGACACTGTTATGGGAGATCTGGGAATGACACTGTTATGGGAATCTGTGGATGACACACTGTTATGGTGGATCTGTGGATGACACTGTTATGGGGGATCTGTGGATGACAATGTTATGGGGGATCTGAGGATGACAATGTTATGGGGGATCTGAGAATGACACTTATTGGGGGTCTGTGGTGGATGACATTGCTATGGTAGATCTGTGGTGGATGACACTGTTATGGGGGATCTGAGGTGATGACACTGTTATTGGGGGATCTGTGGTGGATGACACTGCTATGGGGGATCTGTGGTGGATGACACTGCTATGGGGATCTGTGGTGGATGACACTGCTATGGGGGATCGGTGGTGGATGACACTGCTATGGGGATCTGTGGTGGATGACCCTGCTATGGGGGATCTGTGGTGGATGACACTGCTATGAGGGATCTGTGGTGGATGACACAGTTATGTGGGATCTGTGGTGGATGACACTGCTATGGGGGATCTGTGGTGGATGACACAGTTATGTGGGATTGTGGTGGATGACACTGCTATGGGGGATCTGTGGTGGATGACACAGTTATGTGGGATGTGTGGTGGATGACACTGTTATGGGAGGATCTGAGGATGACACTGTTATTGGAGGATCTGTGGTGATGACACTGCTATGGGGGATCTGTGGATGACACTGTTATGGGGATCTGTGATGACGCCCAGTATGGGGATCTGTGGAGACACACTGTGTAGAGGGATCTGTGGATGACACTGCTATAGGGGATCTGTGGATGACACACTGTTATGGAGGGATCTGTGGAGAGACACACTGCATGGGGGATCTGTGGACGACACTGTTATGGCGGATCTGTGGAGGACACATTGTTAGTGGAGATTCAGGATGACGCACTGTTATAGGGGATCTGTGGATGACGCACTGTTGTGGGGGTACTTTCACACTGCGGCATGGCTATTCGGCCTATCAGTACCCCCATAACAGTGCGTCATCCACAGATCACCCATAACAGTAAGCGTCATCCACAGATCCCCATAACAGTGCGTCATCCACAGATCACCCATAACAGTGTGTCCTCCACAGATCCCCATAACAGTGTGTCCTCCACAGATCCTCCATAACAGTGTGTCCTCCACAGATCCCCATAACAGTGTGTCCTCCACAGATCCCCTATAACAGTGTGTCTCTCCACAGATCCCCATAACAGTGTGTCCTCCACAGATCCCCATAACAGTGTGTCCTCCACAGATCCCCATAACAGTGTGTCTCCACAGATCCCCATATCATTCATAGATCCCCATAAGTGTCATCCACAGATCCCCTATAACAGTGTCATCCACAGATCCTCCATAACAGTGTGTCTCTCCACAGATCATCCATTAAAGTGTGTCCTCCACAGATCCCTCATAACAGTGTGTCACATACACAGATCCCCTATAACAGTGTGTCTCCATAGATCCTCATAACAGTGTGTCCTCCACAGATCCCCCATAACAGTGTGTCCATCTACAGATCCTCCATAACAGTGTGTCATCCACAGATCCCCTATAACAGTGTGTCCTCCATAGATCCCTCTATAACAGTGTGTCATCCACAGATCCTCTATAACAGTGTGTCCTCCACAGATCCCTCATAACAGTGTGTCCTCCACAGATCGCCCATAACAGTGTGTCCTCCACAGATCCCTATAACAATGTGTCCTCCACAGATCCCCCATAACAGTGTCCTCCACAGATCTCCCATAACAGTGTGTCCTCCACAGATCGCCCATAACAGTGTGTCATGCACAGATCCCCATAACAGTGTGTCATTCACAGATCCCCATAACAGTGTGTCCTCCATAGATCCCCCATAACAGTGTGTCACTCCATAGATCCCCATAACAGTGTGTCCTCCATAGATTCCCCATAACAGTGTGTCCTCCACAGATCCCCCATAACAGTGTGTCCGACACAGATCCTCCATAACAATGTGTCCTCCACAGATCCCCATAACAGTGTGTCCTCCACAAATCTCTATAACAGTGTGTCCTCCACAGATCCCCATAACAATGTGTCCTCCACAGATCCCCATAACAGTGTGTCCTCCACAGATCCCCCATAACAGTGTGTCCTCCACAGATCTCCCATAACAGTGTGTCCTCCACAGATCCCCCATAACAGTGTGTGCCTCCACAGATCCTATAACACTGTGTCATCCACAGATCCCCAAACCAGTGTCATCCACAGATCCCCCATAACAGTGTGTCCTCCACAGATCCCCATAACAGTGTGTCCTCCACAGATCCCCCATAACAGTCATCCCTTCCTCAGATTTTTATCACCACCTCATTATGCTCATTATCACCACTCACAACCAATTATCAGACAGCACACACTCTCCATGCAGCTCTCACCCTTGTTCTGATTTGAACCAAGGATCTCACAGCTCTAAGACATCAGCACTAACCACTGGAGCCACCACACTGCTCAACACAAGAAACCACTCAGGTGGGACTATGTTCTCATCACTGGGCGCCTATGTCCCTTCTGATGCAACCCATTATCTTATTGGCCTTGCAGCAGCTGCCTGACACTGGTTTCTACAGCTTAGTTTGCTGTTCACTAAAATTCCTAGGTCTTTTTCCATGTCAGTGTTACCCAGTGGTTTTACCATTTAGTATGTACGCGTGACTTGCATTATTCCTTCCCATGTGCATAACCTACATTTATGAATGTTAAACTTCATCTGCCACTTCTCTGCCCAAGCATCCAATCTATCCAGATCCCTCTGTAGCAGTAGTACTGTCTTCTGTAGTATAGATAGTATACTTGTCCTCTGTAGTATATATACAGTATAGTGTCTCTGTAGTATATATACAGTATATTGTCCTTTTGTGTGTTAATTACTTTACACAGTTTAGTGTCATCTGCAAAAATTTATATTTTACCGTGCAAGCCTTCTACAAGATCATTTATAAATATATTGAAGAGAGTAGGGCCCAATACTGACCCCTGAGGTACCCCACTAGTGACAGTGACCCAATCTGGTGTGTACCATGACAACCACCCTCACACCAAGACTGACCAGGGCCACATGTACATGGCGGTCTTTGATGTAAAGATATGATGTAAAATAATCAAAAATGGATCCTACAGCATTAAGTTATGCACATTTGAGCCATTTCTGTCAGAGATGTGTTATTTAGACTGAAAAGTCCCTTTTCTACAAGCTTCAGTATGTGGCAAAAGTCATCCGTGACACTAAAGGAAACCCAAGTCAAGACTTGATTGTCAACCCCTTACTAAATAAAAACATGGGCACGGTAACAGGCTAGTCACCATGGTCCTCACATCAGCCATGCAGCGGCTCCATCATTTACTACATGTATATAATGTATATGATGGAGCTGTATGTTCTGTGACTGGATATAATGTACGTGTAGAGAATAGTTATATATACATTTCATCCTCAATCCTGAGGATAGTCACCATGGTCCTCACATCAGCCACACAGCTGCTCCATCATTTACTGCATGTATATAATGTATATGATTGAGCTGTATGTTCTGTGACTGGATATAATGTAAATGGAGAGCAGGGGTCCTCAAACTTTTTAAACAGGGGGCTGGTTCACGGTCCTCAGGACCGTTGGAGGGCCGGACTATATTTTAACTATAAGTAACTGTATATATTTACCAGTATTTTAATGGGAATCATTCCCCTCCCTTGTCACTCTCATTTCTCAGACCCTCCCTTGTCACTCTCATTTCTCAGACCCTTCCCTTGTCACTCTCACTCTCAGACCCTCCTTTGTCACTCTCATTCTCTCAGACCCTCCTCCCTTGTCACTCTTATCTCACCCTCCCTTGTCACTCTCATTTCTCAGCCCCCTCCCTTGTCACTCTCATTTCTCAGACCCCTCCTTTGTCACTCTCTCACTTCTCAGACCCCCTCCCTCCCTTGTCACTCTCATTCCCCCTCCCTTGTCACTCTCATTTCT
>JAKVIS010006660.1:0-10165 GCA_033119425.1 Bufotes viridis
AGCCGAACTTAAAACACAAGTTCGCTCAACTCTACTCACAACATCTGAGAGGACTGCAAACACAAGAACACTGCTAAAACATGCCAGATACAAGATATAGTGGCCAGAAATAGTCTTATTTTTTCATGTACACGCACTGTACTGTCAATTAATGTAAGTTTGTTGAAAAGTTAGTGACTCTTTAATTCCACAATCTCCAAAGGCAGAAAATATCTGAACTTACACAGTAAGCTCTCACAAATTCAGCAATGACAGGATAAGTTGTGTGTGGTCATCAAGTCCCTACCTCATAGTGCCTACCTGATTATCTGATCTAAAAGAATCTGATCTTATGACTATTTACACACATTTTCGCTCAATAACTACGTTCATGATCGTCATCTGGCATTCAACTATTCTATTTCATCATAGAACCAGAAAATCAGAATGTGAGCTGGAGGCGAATCAGTCACATGACACCAATACCGCCTGGCAGATCCCACTGACTAAATGGAACTCTTTGTCTTTCTGTCATGGTGTCTTATGATTTTACCACATTAAGTTGTGCAATATACTATGCTATTTTGCATGCAATTTTGACATTCTCCGACAGAGGCTTCAATGCACACAGCTGTGAACAAAGTCAGAATAGTGAAACTGACATTTAAACGAACAAAAAAAAAATGAAATAAAACTTACATAAGTTAATTCCTGTTTTACCAAGTGTTTCTCAACAACTTCCTTCATACTGACCTTATTTTACTGTAAAATTGTTAGCAGAACTGTCAGTAGGCAAATATGGACATTTCAGGAGATCATGGCAACGGTCTACGTCCGGTGTGGCATAACCATACATGCCAAAATCAGACTGGATATACAAATGCCATGCATTTCACCATATCAGTCACATTTCATAGCAGTTCAAATAAAGCTGTGCAGTAAAGATGAATTGTTGTAACAAGCGTTCAATAGAACAAGGGGACGGTACTATGTACCAGTGCATAACATTGCACTTCCACTGAAACAGAGGTTTAGATGATCGAAAAATAGCAAAATACACTGCAATAGCCTAGGTGGCAGCAAGTTTGTTTTCTGTTCAAGAGGCTGTCCCACAAAATATATTCAGCAGTTTTCAAACCAGCACCTGGATCTGCAGATACTTTTGTAATTGCATGTAATTAAAAATTCTGTATAGCTGCTGATATATTCAATAAAATGTATCTGTATAGCGCCACCTGCTGTTTGTTTTTTACTTATTTCTTTGTCCTGCTCACTGAGAAGGCCGCACATGTTCAGTTTCATGTGTGATAGGGAGAGATGCAGTGGAATGGCCACGCCTCCTGAGCTGTGATAGGGAGAGCTGCAGTGGAATGGACATGCCTCCTGAGCTAAAGCAGAAAAGCTCCGCCCCTTGAGCTGTTAGCTCGATATAAATCAGATCAATGAATGGGTAGATCTTTGGATCCATGTGAGGGTACAGGGCTGGTTCTAGCTTTGTTAGAAAGAGATTGTCATGTACTTTGTGGTGTCTGAATTTGTCATGGGATAACTCCTTTAAGAGGGTTTTCATGACATTGCTAGCCATCTACCCACATGATGTACATCCACAAACCTGGATCTCAATGAAATCAAAATTAGTGCTCTCCCAAAACTTTTAGGTCCAAAATATTTTAGGCCTAGTGGCCAGTGTGAAAATTGCAGCATTATATACCATTTTTAAATATAGTAACATTAAAAAACTAAAAAGAAATTTATATATATATATATATATATATATATATATATATATATATATATATATTATATATATTATAAAAATGTGATTTCAAGAGGTATTCCAGTTATAACAAGTTATCCCCTATCCACAAGGCAAGGTATAACTATTTGACCTGTGGATGTCCTACAGCTGGGACCCCCACTGCTCACAAGAATGGGGGCCCCTGTACCTCGATGGAGGCCCCTAGAAAGGCACAGAGTGGCTGGTCTGGAAAAGTGCCCTCTACCGCTCTCACAGAAATGAATGGTAGCACTGATGTGCTTTTCCAACCAGCCACTCCATCCATTTTAAAGGGAGCGCCATGGGTTTACAGGGCCCAGTTCTAGTGATTGTGGGAGGCCCAGTGGGGTCCCTCACTGATCTGATAGTTCTGTGGATAGGGGATAACTTGTTATAACCAGAATACCCCTTTAAACTACATAATAGGCCATTTTCTGAAGACAAATTCACTTAAAAAAAAAAAAAAGTCCTGTCAGCAGGACTTTGTTTTTCATCTTGCATAATGGGAACCAGATGGATCCGTTATGATACCATAGACTTCTATTATGACGGATCAAAGCGGAATGCCTCTTAAAGGCTTTAGATCTTATGGAATCCATTATTTTCCGTTATAACGGAAAACACAAGCGGAATCCATAACGGTGATGTGAACCCGCCCTAAGATGTGGTGCTCACGTCTAGGAGAGGCACTCCGCAGATATATGAATAGACTGCCACTGATTGATCCAGTGCTATAGTGTGTTCTTTATTGTTACATATTAAATCTTGACACGTTTCGCTTTATAACCTTTCTTCAGAATGTCTGAAGAAGGCTTCTTAAGAGCTCTTTCACACTACCGTTTTTCTTTTCCGTCCTAGAGTTCCGTTGTTGGGGCACTAAGACGGAAAAAGACTGATTAGGATTATCCTAATGCATTCTGAATGGAGAGAAATCCGTTCAGGATGCATCAGGATGTCTTCCGTTCAGTATGTGAAAGTTTTTGGACGTTGACAAAACCACAGCATGCTGCGGATTTGTCTCCGTCCAAAATCTGGAAGACATTGCCGTAACGCCGGATCGGAATTAATGCCCATTGAAGTGCATTAATCCGGATCCGGATTAAGCTAAGTCGTTTGGCGCATCGCCGGATCCGACGTTTAGCTCTGCGCATGCGCAGCAGCAGTTCAATCGGGGCCCGAGTGTAGCTGGGGCTCCGATCGATTACCATGGCAGCCAGGGCGCTACTGAAGTCCTGGCTGCCATGGTAGCACTCGCAGCAGTGTACTTACCTGCGCTGCGGCCCTCGGGCGCTCCTTCATGACGTCACAGGTCCGGGCGGCACATTGATCTATGCGCCGCGAGGACCTGTGGCGTCATGAAGAGCGCTCGGCCGCAGCGCAGGGAACGCACTGCTGCAGAAGCTACCATGGCAGCCAGGACTTCAGTAGCGCCCTGGCTGCCATGGCTAACCCTGAAGTATTTCGAAGACTGATCAGGATCCTGATCAGTCTTCCAAATGCTTAGGCGACTTGTGTTCTGGACGGATCCGGCGGCACTGGAAGTGCCCGCCGGATCCTCAGAACGCAAGTGTGAAAGAGGCCTAAGCCGAATCACGCCACGATTTACTATGTGATAATAAAGAACACACTATAGCATCAATCAGTGAGCGCGGTCTGTTCTTCATCTAAACTTTTTCATATGTCCCTATAACATATCAGAAGTTTCATGAAAGTGCAGTGCCACTTTAAATCAACTGCCCTGCTGTTTGCTCAGAGAGGGATTAACACAAATTATCTTGTTTGCCAACATTTAGATCAACCTGTACCTTCTATACCTTAAGATTCCTTGCAGGATCTTTAATATACTTGTTCAGAATCCAAAACACCGCTAAGGGCCATATGTTCTTCAATTAACAGAGTACAAGTGCACTGTGTTTGGAATAACGTGCTTAATATTTGCTTCCTGTTTCCTTAAGATAATTACATATTTTGGGATTAAAGTGCAATTCCTGGTTTTGTCCCAAAATAACTGATGATAATCACTGACCAAAGACTAACTGTGAAAGCAGACTTAGGTTTCTATTCACGGCCGTTCCGTGCATTGGGGGCCACAGTTTGCGGTCCCCAATGCAGGGCACTATCCGTGCTGCTGCCGCAATGGATCCAGACCCATTCAACTTGAATCAGTCCACACTGCAAAAAAAAAAAAAAAACAGAACATGTTCTATTTTTTGGATGCTGAGAGCACAGACGGAAACCCCATGGAAGCACTCCGTAGTGTGTCCGTGGGGCTCCACACCGACCTTCCAGATTGCGGACCCATTCAAGTGAATGGGTCCAAATCCCGTGATGCAGGGTGCACACGGCCGGTGCCCGCATATTGCGGGCCGCAATACTGGTACGGCTGAACAACGGCCGCGTGAATGAGCCCTAAAGGTACCATTACACAGAGCGAACATCATACCGATCTCGTGCATGCGGCGAAAATGGATGAGAATGGTGTAATAAGTTTCAACGATTGATAGACGAGCGCCCATCGGGATCTTTCAGCATGCTATAAAATTATCGTTCTTCGTTAATAGATCCAGTTCATATAATATGTTAGCCGTCTAGTTGCTAACGACCCACTATATGGCTTGAGGAGTCTTTTGAAATGTACATTTTTTCCCCATTGGCTACCCTGAAACGGAAATACGTTACCGGATGGTAAATGGGACATAGAGTGGGCGGTACAGTAGGTGGTTATCAGGTGGTGTACACCTATCACCACGGCGTCATCCATTGTCACATTTATTCAACCTGAAGACCAACCTCTTGACCAAGCATCTGTCCACCATCTTTACATGTAATAGCGAACGATTTAAAAGCGGACGACGGATGACCGCGGGTATGAATGATTATCGATGCGCATAATAAAGCGAAAGTTTCATCCCTTATGAGTCGCTACGTCGTTTATTGTGATCTGTAGGACATCTGCTAGTGTAATAGTACATTTAGACCTAGTCCACACTTGAGTGATTTGGTCGGTGATTTCCATCAGTGATTGTGATCCAAAACCAGGTGCGGCTCTAGACACAGAACAGGTGCAGATCTTTCCCTATTGCACTAGAATAATTGTTCTTTTACATAGACTGATAATGAGGGCATTTGTAGAAACGTTTGTTCCCGATAACTGATCTGTGTAAAAGGTGTCGCCGATCACCCACTGCTCTTATCAGGTCTTCCTGCTGATACTTAGGGCTCATGCACACAAACCTATTTTATATGTCTGGGTCAGCTCCGCTTTTACGGCCCATATGCGGAATCATTCACTTGAATGGGACAGTAAAAAAACAAAACAAAAAAAACATGGAAATAAATCTGTGCTTTCCGTGTCCGTATGTCCGTTCCGCAACAAAATAGAACATGTCCTTCCTATTATTGTCCGCATTACGGAAAAGTATAGGACTGTTGTATTAGGGGCCGGGCGCAAAATGCGGAATGCACACGGCCAGTAACCGTGTTTTGTGTGCATGAGCCCTTAAAATAATGGTTCCTGTGCTGCAGACTGCAATGTAAATGAGATCTGCTGCCCAGGAACAATTTCTATAGGAAATCATATCGATCCCCGTCTCCGCTGACAATCAGGCAATTATAAGGATCATGTGGTTTGTTCCCAATAATGGTCTGTGTAAAAGGACCTTAAAGGCTCTGTATCAAATATCGGTGAGAACTGGACTCCAAAATGAATAATTACAGCAGAACACTGATTTATACCGGGGTTACCCTTTAAACGATTAGCATACATGGAATCATTTATCTAGAAGTACAAAATGTGGAAACCGTACAAGTAATGCACCGTACAACGCACAAGAAAGACGTTTCATAAAACCCCATACACAGTCGTGTAGACAACCTCAGCATGATTGTGAAACGCCCAACTTATCTAACGTGGGATGTTCCTGTACAGCAGGGACTGATGCTGGCCACCCTGGCGATCAGCTTGATCTGTACCCAATCCTGCTGTGATACACACTATGTGACTACGCTACATGGCTGTGCCCCGAGCGCTGGCCGTGCCCTCGTGAGGCACATGGATGGCAGTAGTCCTGATCAACAACTCCTAACATTCTGTTTCACTGGTTTTCTCAGGCACCGCTGATTCATGGCTCTGTATTATACAATATATTTTTCAGCAGACTATATTATCTGTTGTGTGTGATTACTGTCATAAATGCCTATTATAGATTAAGAGTACTTTCACACTTGCGTTGAAGTTTTCTGGTATTGAGTTCCGTCCTAGGGCGCAATACCGGAAAAAAAACTGATCAGTTTTAGGCCTCATGCACACGGCCGTTGTTTGGGTCCGCGTCCGAGCATACTTTGCGGCTCGGCCGCGGACCCATTCCTTCAATGGGGCCGCAAAGATGCGGACAGCACTCCGTGTGCTGTCCGCATCCGCTCTCCGCTCCGTGCCCCCGCGCAAAAAATATAGCATGTCCTATTCTTGTCCGTTTTGCGGACAAGAATAGGCATTCTATAATGGGCCGCGCTCCGTTCCGCAAAATGCGGAGCAGAACGCAACAGTCTCCGTCTTTGCGGATCCGCGATTTGGCGGACCGCAAAACACCAACGGTCGTGTGCATGTAGCCTTATCCTAATGCATTCTGAATGGAGAGAAATCTGTTCAGGATGCATCAGGATGTCTTCAGTTCAGTCACTCTTACGATACTTGGCCGGAGAAAATACCACAGCATGCTGCGTTTTTTTCTCCGTCCAAAATTCAGGACACTTGCTGGAATGCTGGATCTGGCATTATTTTCCATTGAAATGCATTACTGCAGATCCGGCACCAAAGTGTTCCAACAAAGCGGATCCGGTTTCCGGTCTGCGCTGTGAAAATAAATAAATACCGGATCCGGTTTTCCGGATCACACTAGAAAGACGGATCCGGTATTGCAATGCATTTATTAAGGTACCTTTACACTTGCGTTGAAGGATTCCGTCGGTCATTCCGTCAAGTAGTTTCCGCATTTTTGGACGGAGATAAAATACAACATGCTGTGCTTTTATCTGCGTCCAAAAAACGTGAAAGGACTGAACTGAAGACAAACTGATGCAAACTGAACGGATTGCTTTCCATTCAGAATGCATTAGGATAAAACTGATCAGTTTTTTCCGTTATTGAGTCCCGAGGACAGAACTCAATGACGGAAAACTTTGCCGCTAGTGTGAAAGTACCCTTAGGCGGATCCGCGAAACAAATGCTATCCGTTTGCATACGGATTTCCGGGTCCGGCAGGCAGTTCCAGCAACGGAACTACCTGCCGGAATCCTCTCAACATAGCGTGAAAGTACCCTAACGTAACCGCATGCAAGCGGAGCGGATGCATCAAATACAACAGAACCGCTTTGGTCCGATTTTGGATCCCCTGACTGACGGATCTCAAAGCACAGCTATAGATGTAGTCCGAGCCGAAAATAGAGGGTTTGCAAACTTTCTGGTGGAATTCCCCTTTAGTGCAGCCACTTACCTGCTATGTCCCACAGCTGCAGTCTGACCAGGGTCTTGCTGTCCCAGTTAATGACTTTGAGGCGAAGTCCACGCCGATGGTGGCCCTGTAGTGCTGGGAGAAGAGCTGGTGCACATAGCGCTTGATGATGCTGGTCTTGCCCACCCCCAGTTCCCCGATGACCAGCACTTTGAAGAGGAACTCCCTGCGCTCGGGGCGCCCCACCTGCTCCGTGCCCGCCGTCTCCCCGGCCATGTAGTCGCAGACTAAGGAAGCGATAACGCGTCTGGTTGTGAACAGACCTATGGCCGCATCCGCCTCGCTTCACGTGCACCGCTCATACGACAGAGGGAAACTTCACTCTTCTTTCACACAAACTTTTTTTACCTTACCCTTTTCTCTCCTCCCCAGTCTGTCAGCGAACCAACCACCTGCAAGTCACAGGACAGGAAGCCTCAGCCCCGGGCGGGGGAGCGGGGAGGTGCGATGTACTAAGCGTAGTGAACGAGCGTCAGAGCTGAGGGACGAGGACACACTGACTACCGGCTACATGACAATCTACATGTGCTGCCCCACATACTGAGCATAACTGCCAGCCAGAATGCCCCCCATTAGCTGCCTCATACATTGCACCTCAGCAGCAAAGTACAGTGCACTCTATGACACTTCAGACCTCCCAAGTGTCCCTCTTTTAGAGCCAAAGTCCCTCTTTTAGAAGAACAGTCCCTCTTCTGGAGCCAAAGTCCCTCTGTCCCTCTTTGCTCCATAAATGTCCCTCTTTTTGATCAGCGGTATAGATTTTATTATTACATTCACAATATTGACCCAGAAACAAGTGGCGTAACTAGAAATGACTGGGCCCCACAGCAAGATTTTTGAATGGAGCCCCCTCCCCAGTAAGTTTTCCCAACCCCTTCCTTTCATGCCGCCCCTTTCCTGTGGCTAGCAAAGATGTCTCTCTCAGGCTAGGCCCGGCAGCTGTTCCATCCGTTTTCTACACTGTCTATACTGCCACTGTATATAATTTCATTGTGTAATAATGTTGAGGGCCCTGACAAAATCTTTTAGTACTTCTCCTCCTCTTGGATGGGCCCCTTCTGGGTCAGGGCTCCAAAGCAGCCGCTCCCTGCTTCCCCTATAGTTACGCCCTGCCCAGAAAGTGTTTGTCTGGTCCCTCTCTATGTATTTGAGCCCGTCTTGTATGTTATTTCATTGTTTGATGCACTTTGAATTTTAGAAACTTCTATATTCAGATTATTTTTAAGCGCCATTTCGAAAAGAAAACTAATGAACTGTATTGATATGCAGGAAGAATCAGATCTTTTAGATATGGGTTTGCTCATACGGATCTGACATTAAAGAGTAACTACACTATTTAATTTTTTTCAATTTTGATATGTCATAGGACATATCAGAAGCATATGATGTGGTTACAGCTCTGAGACCCTGTAGATCACTAGAATGAGGGGCCAGAAGCTAGATAGACGAGCTCATAGACTTTCTATTGAAACAGTCTACAGTCTCGCGGTCAGCAGCGAGGAGAAGCTATGTCCGCTAGCGCTTGACCCTTGTCCTCAGAGACTGCATGCGTCTCAGAGCTGTGACTACTCCCCTCCGATCACATTCTTATATGTCCCTATGACATATCACAATGACAAAAGTGTATTACTCTAAAATCTGCAGCAGGGTATGCGCACATGATGAAGCCGTATTCCGCAGTCCCATCGCACTTCACGCCCCCTTACACATTTTTTCAGGAGAAAATCAGCAGCCTAAGGGCCCAAGAAAACTCCCGGCTGCTGAGGCGGACCATTGACTTGAAAGGGGTTGCGATCTGCAAAGATAGGTCGTGTCTCATCTTTTGCGGAGAAGACAGAGATCGGAAGCCAACGGAAACACTTGGAATAGCCTAGTGGGCTATCGGTTACGTGTTTCCGCACCACAAAAGGTAAGACATGATCGTGGAACCATTCAAGTCAATGGGTCTGGCACCACAATATGGGATTCACATGGCTGGTGCCCCTGCATTGCGGGACGATATTTGCGGTCTACAACACAAGGCATGGAGATCATACAGTTGGGCGAATGAACCCAAAGGTACGGCCACACTGGTCAGGTTTTGTGAAGCCAAAACCAGGCGCATTTAAAAAGAGGGAGAGTCGATATCTGTCCTGTCTATGCTTCTCTCCATTTATAATCCACTCTGATTTTGGCATTCGCAAATTATAGAGAGCATGTCCTATTCTTGGCCACAAAAGCAAGCCAAGACCCATGGGTCCTCAAAAAAAAAGATCCAACACAGACATGACACTGATTTTGGCGGAGCGCAAAATGTACCTTTAAACACTAACAACAAATTAAGTTTTCCAAAGAAAAGATATTGATCTGCGGTGTGGATTTTAAAATAAAAACACGTCAGTGCTTTGGTACTTTCTGTGCTGATTTTACCATTTTCAGGGCAAAGAAATCGGGCCAAATCTGCATCAATTTCAAGACAAAATCTGCAGAGTAAGGCCTCATGCACACACAACTGTATCCGTTTTGCAGTCCACAAATCACATCCAAAAATACACAAGCGGTCAGTATGCCGTCTGCATTTTATTTGCATATCCATTGTTTTCAATGGGTCCGTGGCCTGCATTTTAGGAACATAGTCTGTCTTTGAAGAACAGATGCGGAAACACACAGGGCCTAAAACATGCAGATTTTGGTGCAGAACACAGCAAAATCTGCACGAAATTCTAGAAAGAAAATCTTCATAAACTACACTCTGATGTGCATGTAAACTAGGCGTAGTCACACACAATAGTGTGACGGCTATTAAAGATGAGCGAATCGGGTTGACGGAAGTGGAATTCGATCCGACTTTAGGAAAAATTCGATTCGCACCGAGTCGAATTTCCTCAGCTCGTGGTAACGAATCACATTTTTTTCCTAA
>JAKVIS010006661.1:0-10163 GCA_033119425.1 Bufotes viridis
AGTTTGTAAATTCAGTTTTGAATAGATTTATGGGTGTAGTTCCTAAAATGGGGTGATTGTGGGGCTTACATATTACAAGCCACCCATAAAAGTAACTTCATAACTGAACTGGTCCTTAAACAAATTGAGTTTTGGAAATTTTCTAAGATTTTGTTTCTTAAACTTCTAAGCCTCTAACGTCCCCAAGAAATAAAATGTAATTTTCAAAATGATCCAAACATGAAGTAGACATACAGGGAATGTAAAGTAATAACTATTTTGGGAGGTATTACTATCTATTATAGAAGTAGAGAAATTGAAATTTGAAAATTTGGAAATTTTTCAATTTTTTGTAAATTTTGTATTTTTGTAATAAATATAAAATATTTTGACTCAAATTTACCACTGTCATGAAGTACAATATGTGACGAAAAAAACAGAATGGCTTGGATAAGTAAAAGCGCTTTTAAGTTATCACCACATAAAGTGACACATGTCAGATTTTCTAAAAATGGTCCTGGTGACACGTCCTTCCGATATCCAATACAAAGCAGTATATTACTTCACGCCTCAACCCAAACCCCTTTACATTCTAAATTAACAATTCTACTACAGGTGAAATTGCGGCAGTACCTGTTCTCTGTTATTATGTGTTTATTATTTATTTCAAACGTTTTTCTAATTACCACTCAGAGGGAGCTCATGCGTAGCCATTAAATGTTTTTATCATGTAATGCATTACATATCTTTAACCCAGTCGCCAACCAGTGCCGTAATAGTTCTGCGCAGCCGGACATGACTTGCCGCCCTGCGCCGTAGTATTACTGCGCGCTGATCGGGTGAGTGCAGGAGCTATGCCCGCCCAATCAGCGGCAGAGGACCGGCTGTTCCGGTTAGCCGGAACCCTGATGTATACGCCCGTCAGCACTGACTGTGACATAGAAGGGGTTTGCTGCGGTGAGGGAACCCATCGAGTCCCTGCGCTGCTGTGGGACCCGATGGATGAGAAGTCAGCCGGATGCCGTGCAGAGGCTGCCCAATGCTTGCATGGCATCGGGACATCTTCTACAGGTGCCCAGGAGATCCAGCCTCAGTCTGGGTCTCTAGGCAACCTGTTAGTGTATTTCATAACTAACAGGCAATGCATTACAATACTGATGTATTGTAATGCATTGCGGAGGGATCAAACCCCTAAAAGTTTAAATAAAATAAAAATAAAGTTTCAAGTGAAAAAGAAAAACGCCCATTTCACCTGATTTTATAATATAAAAATATAGAGAAATAGAGAAAAATGAGAAAAAAAAAACACACATTAGGTATCACCGTGACGTAATGATCGGTTCTATAAATATATCACATGATCCACTCCGTCCGATAAACACCATAAAAATTAGCCACCTAATCACTACTATTATACACCATAAAAATTAAAATAAAACGGTAGTCAAAAAGCAATTTTGTTACCTTACATCACAAAAGTGCAACGCCAAGTGATCAAACAGACGTATGTTACACTAAATGATACCAATAAAACCGTATCGGCTGATCCTGCAAAAATGAGCCCCTATATAAGAAAGTCGCTCAAAAAATAAAAAAATATAGCTCTCAGAACATGTAGACATTAAAACATCATTATCAAACTTAGATAAGAAAAAGTACACATATTATGAATTGTTCAAAATTGTTTATTATAAAACTAAAACAAACAAACAAAGTAGACCTATTTGATATCATTAGTGTCCATAATGATCTGCTCTATAAAAATAGCATATGATCTACCCTGTCAGATGAATGTTGTAAAAATAAAAACTGTGCCAAAACAGCCATTTTTTGTTACCTTAGCTCACAAAAAACGTAATATAGAGCAATTAAAATCATATGTACCCAAAATAGTACCAATAAAACTGGCACCTTATCCCTAGTTTCCAAAATAGGGTCACTTTTGGGAGTTCCTACTGTAAGGTGCATCAGGGGGCTTCAAATGGGACATGGCATCTAAAAACCAGTTCAGCAAAATCTGCCTTCCAAAACCATATGGCGCTCCTTTTCCTATGCACCCTGCTGTGTGCCCTTACATCAGTTTACGACCACATGTGGGGTGTTTATGTAAACTGCAGAATCAGGGTAATAAATATTGAGTTTTGTTTGGCTGTTGACCCTCGATGTGTTAAAGAAAAAAATCGATTAAAATGAAAATCTGCCAAAAAGTAAAATTTTGAAATTTCATTTCCCTTTTCTTTAATTCTTGTGGAACATCTAAAGTGTTAACAACATTTGTAAAATCAGTTTTGAGTAGCTTGAGGGGTGTAGTTTCTACAATGGGGTCATGTATGGGTGGTTTCCACTATATAAGCCCTACAAAGTGACTTCAGACCCGAACTGGTCCTTAAAAGTGGGTTTTGGAAATTTTCTTAAACATTTTAAGAATTGCTTCTAAACTTCTAAGCCTACTAACTTCCTAAAAATTATGAAATGACATTTAAAACATGATGCCAACATAAAGTAGACATATGAGGAATGTTAAGTAATAAATATTTTATGAGGTATCCCTATCTGTTTTAAAAGCAGAAAACTGAAATATTGAAAATTCTAAATTTTTGGTAAATTTGGGATTTTTTTTATAAATAAAGGTAAAATGTATTGACTGAAATTTATGACTATCATGAAGTACAATGTGTTACTAGAAAACAATCTCAGAATGGCTTGGATAAATAAAAGTGTTCCAAAGTTATTACCACATAAAGTGACACGTCAGATTTGCAAAAATGGCCTGGGCAGGAAGGTGAAAACTGTCCCGTGGTTGAAAGGGTCAATAAAACATATTTGATAATAAAACAAAACAAGTCTTCAGACATAAACAACAGAGCTAAACCAGACAGTCAGAAGGTCAGTCTGTTTTTTCCCGTCCAGAACTTTGCATAAGTAGAAAGTCAGAAAGTCTATCTGTATTATCTGGTTGTGCATTAACCTTTCCACAGAGCAGTGTAGCTATAGTTTAATAACAGTGCAAATGAACAGGATATATTACAATAAACAAATAAATGCAGTTCATCAATATGAAACAGTACAACAACAATGCACACAACAGTGTAAATCACTATGCAAGTTAACCCTTTAAAGTGCAATAAATTAGGGAGTTAATGGCTTTGATGGCATAGTAGCAAGAAGGGCAAATGTCCATAGTCCAAAGTACCTTTGGTCTGCCAGCGGTGTCCGCTCTCAAGGGAGTACCAGAAGCAATGAGCGCTTCCATCAATACAAATGGAAGCGCTTATTGCTGGAGAGCAGGGAGCTGGGTCCTGTCACTCACCACTCAGCTCCCCGCACTTCTCCCCTCCCTCAGGACGGCTGGGCTCTGAATGGTGAAGCAGGAAGACTTCTCCTGCTCCACCATTCAGCCTACAGGCACAGATCACGCTGCCGGCCTGTGTGGGCAGAGCCTGTAGCCCGGAAATCTGCATAAGCTCTGCCCACACAGTGCTGCAGAGCGATCTGTGCCTGTAGGTAAGTGAGGTATGTGAGCTTCTCAGGAATAGGACAAGGTGTGTAGTTGCTGTGTGTCTTTGTTTTTGTTTTTTTAAACAGAGGCGGCACAGAGGGCTTTATTACTATGGAGGGGACACAAAGGGCTTTATTACTATGGAGGGGGCACAGAGGACTTTATTATTATGGAGGGGGCACAGAGGGCGTTACTAATGTGAAGGGGCACAATGGCCATTTCTACAATGGAGGGGGCACAGAGCCAGAGGGCATTATTACTGTGAAGGCGGCACAATGGGGATTTCTACTATGAAGGGGGCACAGAGGGTATTACTGGCACAGAGGGTATTACTAGCTCAGTAGGCATTACTACTATTAAGGCCTTCTGCACACCACCGTATGGTTTTGCGGGCCGCTTTTAAACTGATATGTTTTATCTTTTTTAATTTCAGTAGTGTTTCTGTTTCCGCTCTGCCTCGCTCCGCTTTGCCGCTCTGTTTTTCCGCTTGGTCTCAGTTTGTGATCCATTTTTTGTGGATAGCAAATGGGAACAGAAGCATGCAATAATGTTTAAACAGTAAGTACATTAAAAATTGGGCTGGGCATAACATTTTCAATAGATGGTTCCTCAAAACGGAACGGATAACGGAAGACATACGTATGCATTCTATTTTTGTGGACCCATTGACTTGAATGAAGCCACGAAACGAGGTTTGCGGGCAATAATAGGACATGTTCTATCTTTGAATGGAAATTCAGAAACGGAGTGCCTTATTTTTTATTTTTTTGTGGATCCATTGAAATGAATTGTTCCAGATATGGTCCGTATATGAAACGCAAAAACGGAATGTAAACAGGAAAAAAATGTTTGTGTGCAGGAGGCCTAAGGGCACACAATGGGCATTATTACTGTGAAGGGTGCACAGTGGGCATTACTACTATTAGGGGCACAGTGGGCATTATTACTGTGAAGAGGTCACAATGGGCATTATTACTATGAAGGGTCACAATGGGGATTATTCCGTGAAGGGGCACAAAGAGGGCATACTTACTGTGAAAGGCACAGAGGGCATAACTTCTGTGAGGGGGCACAATATGGGCATAACTACTGTGAGAGGGCACAATGCGGGCATAACTACTGTGAGGGAGAACACATCTGTACAAAACTACTGTGAAGGTGGTACAATCAGGGCAATACTACTGCGAGGGGGTACAATTATTTTTAAAGTATTGGGGAGGGGGATGCCAGAGAAAGGACCCTCCTCAGGTGCCAAACACCCGAGGCATGCCAATGCTCCAGGACACTACATTTTTATTTGGGCCCTATATAGTGTTATATATTAATCATATAGTGTTATTTTCAGGCGTAGTGGTTGTCCGGGTTCAGAGCTGAACCCGCACATACCCCCATTTTAACCCAGGCAGCCTCCCTGACAGGAGCATCGGAGCAGTTTATGCTCCTATACTCTCCTTTGCCCTGCACTAAATTGTGCAAAGCAATGGCATTTTCCGGAGTTCCTGGCTCTCCATGGGGCTGCAGGAAGCCCGGTGACGTCACTGGCACTGATGGGCGGGCTTTAGCACTGCCGTAGCCAGTAAACGGCTAGGGCAGCGCTAAAACACGCCCATCAGAGCTGGTGATGTCACCGAACACACTGCTGGGTGGCAGTGTTTTATTATAAACAAAAGTGCCTTTGTCCTGCGCGATCTAGCGCAGGGCAAAGGAGAGCATCGGAGCATGAACTTCTCCAATGTTTAAGTCAGGGGGCTGCCTGGGTGAATATGGAGGTGTGTCCGGGTCCAGCTCTGAACCCGGACAACCCCTTTAAGGGGTGGGCATGGATAACCACAGATTCTGATTAGTGTTGAGCACGAATATTCGAATAGCAAATTGTTATTGCGAATATCGCAAATTCGAGTAATTCACGAATATAGCGCTATATATTAGCAATTTTGAATATTGTTTTTTGTTTTTTTTTAGATGTTAATCCTTGTTGCTCTCTGGTTGTCTTCCCACTTCCCAAAGCTGTTCTTACCTGTCCGGGAGGACTCCTGGCTCCAGTCAATGCCCGTTGCCGCTTCTGCCGACTTCCTGTGTGCATGGGAACGCTCCATGCTAAAATGTACTGTCGGATGTGAGAATCACAATCTCACAAATTTGACTAAGTTGTAATCGCAATGCGATTAATATAACCTGAATTATTCGCAGCATTCTTTATATTCTAGAATAATTAGGACCCAGCTTAAGTTAATTCGCAATGCGAGCAATACAGGTTACATTAATCGCATTGCGAATTCAACTTAGAGCTGAGTTCCTAATAGTTGTTACTAGAATATAACGTAAGATTGAGAATATAGTTCTATATTCGTGAATTCGTGATATTCGTCGTCTTCATTATATTCTAGCAATACAACCATTATGAACTTAGCTCTAAGATCAATTCGCAATGCGAGTATATGTTCGCTCGCGAATGAAACTTTGAGCTGAGTTCCTAATGAGTCGTTGCTAGAATATAACGAAGATTGAGAATATAGTGCTATATTCGTGATATTCGTTATATTCTAGCAATACAGCCATTAGGAACCCAGCTCTAAGTTGAATTCGCAATGCGAGTAATACAGGTTATATTATCGCATGGCTAATTTAACTAAACCTGAGTTCCTAATGGTTGACATCAACTTGACAACCATTAGGAACCCAGCTCTAAGTTTAATTCATGGTGCAAATATAAATTAGCGTAACATTGGCAATATATAGAATAATGACGAATATTCGATTTTGACGAATATATGACAAATATTAAATCGAATATTCGCGAAATATCGCGAAATCGAATATGGCACCTCCCGCTCATCACTAAGGTAGTGCATGTGGTGTGGCTTTATACATCATGTGTAGCTGACACCCATCCACTGTGGCTGGAATTCTGATCCCGGGTGTTTAAACCCTGTATATCAGGGAATGAAATTTCAAACATAATTTGTGAACACTAGGTTACCAAGTACTGTATGTGTACAGCTAGCTTAGTGACAAGTACAGGATATTTTTATATATACCGTATATATATATTTTTTTACATGCAATAGCACTCACCTACCTGGTTTCTGATGGTGACATCCATTCTCCAAGTATCACTCCTGGCTGTTAAAGGGGTTGTTCAGCCTGTTAACCAATTAGTGTTATATGACGTTTATACTGGCCATAGAGCACTGATACTTAGTGTGGGGCCGAGTGGTCGCTCTGATTGGCTTTTCTGTACAGACTAGCCAATCAGAAGATAGTGGTACCGGCTGAAAGGTTCAAATCCCCACAGTCCCCTTCCCCTTAGTTTCAGGATGGCCGGAGCGGTGTGCAGAGCGTCAGCTGTAACATACAGCTGACTCTGCTTGAAACGGCAGACATCGGTGCTGGCACCTATGTCAGCCGTTTAACCCCTTCCATCAACCGGGAGCCCCTTCCTCCCCCATCATACCTCGGCTGTGCCGTGGCAGCGACTCGATGCTCTGACTGGTTCACAGAGGGAGGGAGCTCCCTCCCCTATCAGGCCACTGCGCTGCTGTGGCAGCGCCTGATGGTTACCATGGCAAGATGGATGCCTTCACAGACATCCAGCTTGCCATGGTATATCTAAGCCTGTTCAGGCTCCTGCTAAAAGGCAGCAGCCTGATTAGGCTAAGTAGTAATACAAATACACTGCAGTATACTATACAGTGTACTGCAGTGTATTTAAGAGCCATCAGACCCACTGGATCTTCATAAAGTCCAAAAAGTGTAAAAAAAAAAGGATTTAAAAAAATCTTTTTCCTATATTTCACATAATTGGTTAAAAATAAAAAAGATAAAAACACTAAACATGCTTTATATCACCGCATCCATAGTGACCTGATCTATAAAAGGATCATATTACTTTTACTGCACTAAACCGGTATAAAAAAAAGGAAAACTATGATGGAATTGAAATTTTGCCCACCTCACTAACCAAAAAAATGATGTTAAGTGATCAAAAAAGTCATATGTACTAATCAAACCGGCACCTCATCCCATAAAAATTAGCCCCTACATAAAACAATCGCCCATGAAAAACTATGGCCCTCAGAATATGGAGACACAAAATCATGATTTTTAAAAATGGTATTATTGTGTAAAAAAAAAAAAAAAAAAATAGACCTGTTATGTATCGCCGTGTCCGTAAAGCCCTGCTCTATATAAATATCACACACTCTACCCCCAAAAAGGTAAATGCCATAAAATTTTTTAATAAAAACTGTGCCAAAAAGCCATTTTTTGTCAACTTACATCACAAAAAGTGTAATACCAAGCGATCAAAAAGACATATGTACCCCAAAAATAGTATCATTTAAACCAACACCTCATCCCACAAAAATGAGCCTCTATATAGGAAAATCAGCCAAAAATAAAATAAAACTATATGGCTCTCAGAATATGGATAAACACCAATAGATCGTCCCTGATAGAGTAATATATCCAAATATTACCAAACATGTAAACCATTAAAAATAAATGGACAAAAATTCAAAACCATAACATCACTTAGTTTAAACCTTTGGTACTTTATTAATACACATAAGATCATAATAACAAAATTGACATCACTGGACAAAACAAGTTAAATTCACTTAAAAACAAGTAACACATATCACAGATACCCCTTTGAGAAAGCTAACGCGAAACGCAGCCAGGCTCCAGACTGGTGGTGCATGTGTTTGGTGCTATTTGGTGGTTAGTATCTTGTTATTTTGCGCACTTATTCTGTACAATGTTTGGATGTAATTTCTAAATTATGACTCTTTTGCTTACCATATAATCTAATGGTGTTATAGTGTGCATAGTTCATTATATATAAATCTAGCCACCTTGCCTTGATTGCACTGGCCTTAATAATTTTGGTTGCACCCTTTTCCCGTGCATCACCAGTCATTTGATATGTGTTACTTGTTTTTAAGTGATTTTTAACTTGTTTGTCCAGTGATGTCCAATTTTGTTATTATGATCTTTATGTGTATAAATAAAGTACCAAAGGTTTAAACTAAGGGCCCTTTCACACTGGCGTTTTGTTTTCCGGCATAGAGATCCGTCATCGGGTCTCTATGTCGGAAAAATCCTGATCAGGATCATCCCCATGCATTCTGAATGGAGAGAAATCCGCTCAGGATGCATCAGGATGTCTTCAGTTCAGGACTCGAACGCTTTTTGGACGCAGCAAATACCGCAGCATGCTGCGCTTTTTGTTCCGCCCAAAATCCGAACACTTACGCAAGGCCGATCCGGAATTAATGCCCATTGAAAGGCATTAATCCGATCCGCCTTAAGCTAAACGCCGCTTCGGCGCATTGCCGGATCCGACATTTAGCTTTTTCTGATTGGTTACTATGGCAGCCAGGACGCTAAAGTCCTGGTTACCATGGTAAATGTAGCGGGAAGCAGGGGAGCGGCATACTTACATTCCGCGCGGCTCCCGACGCGTCCAGGATGACGCCAGGGCGCCCCAGTGCATAGATCACGTGATCGCATGGATCACGTGATCCATGCGCATGGGGCGCTCTGACGTCATTCTGAGCGCCCTGGGAGCCGCACGGATGGTAAGTATACCGCCCTCGCTCCCCGCTCCTACTATGGCAACCAGGACGCTAGTAGCGTCCTGGCTGCCATAGTAACCTGAAAGCACTCAAGGCTGATCAGGATCCTGATCAGTCTTCTAATGCTAGGCAACTTAGTGTTCTAACGGATCTGGCGGGACGGAAGTGCCTGCCGGATCCTCAGAACGCAAGTGTGAAAGGACCCTAAGTGATGTTATGGTTTTGAATTTTTTGTCCATTTATTTTTGATTGGTTCTCAGAATATGGAGACACTAAAGCATCATTTCTTTGTGTCAAAAATGCTTTTATTGTGCTAAAGTGAAATAAATTTAAAAAGGTAGATACATTATGTGTTGACACGTCTGTAACAACCAGCTCTATAAAAATATAACATGACCTAACCCTCAGATGAATACTGTAAAAAAATAAGTATGTCCGGTAAATAGCCCATTTAAGAGATCTATGATGTGGAGGGAAATCAGTGAATTGAAATGTGACATATCTCTGCGCTACAGAAACCCACCTGCTAAAATCTGATGGACACAGGATCCATCATCTTAGATTCCCACACATTTACCAAGCTCATTATTTGAAAAGCTAAGAGGAGTCCTGGTGGCTATAAGTAACACAGTGGCCTTTTCCTCAAAATCTTCAGTTCTGGATCCTGGCGGTAGATATGTAATTTTAATATGTTCTATTAATAACGTTGACTATACTTTGGTCTTCCTATATGCCCCTAATAGGCATCAGTTATCCTTCCTCCGCCGCCTGGCTTCAAAGGTGCGTGGGCTAGGGTCTGGCCATGTGATCTGGGGCGGTGATTTCAACTCCATTTCAGACTCATGGGTAGATACCCACAACCCCTCCAGAGAGGTTCCTGGAGCTATTAATTCCTGTTCTTGACAAGAAGATCTGTATGACATTTGGAGACTCAACATGGGTCCGAGAGAGATTTCTCCTTCTTCTCAGCGGCATGTCAGTCTTATTCTAGAGTTAATATGTTTCTGACCATCAGATCAGTGATTACTAACACGATCTCGTCTGCCCATTAACACAATCACATGGTCAGACCACGCCCCGATCACCTTGACGCTCAAGGAAACCCA
>JAKVIS010006662.1:0-10174 GCA_033119425.1 Bufotes viridis
CATTCCAGTTATTACTTTAGTAGCCCTCCTCTGAACCCTTTCCAGTTCTGCTATGTCTGCCTTGTTCACAGGTGCCCAGAACTATACACAGTGTGGTCTGACTGGTGATGTGTAAAGTGGCAGGACTATATTCTCATCATGTGCATCTACAGTTGTGTTCAAAATTATTCAACCCCCAATGCTGTAAAGGATTTTAGGGAATTTAGTGTACATTTGTAATTGTGTTCAGAATGAAATCTTACAAGGACTTTTTAACCACTTCAGCCCCCCTAGCTTAACCGCTTCAGCCCCCCTAGCTTAAACACCCTTAATGACCAGGCCACTTTTTACAATTCCGCACTACACTACTTTCACCGTTTATTGCTCCGTCATGCAACTTACCACCCAAATGAATTTTACCTCCTTTTCTTCTCACTAATAGAGCTTTCATATGGTGGTATTTCATTGTTTCTGACATTTTTACTTTTTTTGCCATTAATACAAATTTAACGACATTTTTGCCGAAAAATGACATTTTTCACTTTCTGTTGTAAAATTTTTAAAAAAAAAACTACATTTCTATATAAATTTTTCTCTAAATTTATTGTTCTACATGTCTCTGATAAAAAAAAAGTCCAATAAGTGTATACTTATTGGTTTGGGTAAAAGTTATAGCGTTTACAAACTATGGTGCAAAAAAGTGAATTTTCGGCATTTTGAAGCAGCTCTGACTTTCTGAGCGCCTGTCATGTTTCTTCAGGTGCTAGAATGTCAGGGTAGTATAAATACCCCCCAAATCACACCATTTTAGATAGAAGACACCCCAAAGTATTCGCGGAGGGGCATGGTGAGTTCATGTATCATTTCATTTTTTTTCAGAAGTTAGCGGAAAATGACACTTTCTGAGAAAAAAAAAAGTTTCAATTTCTGATAACTTCTGGCAAAAAAATAAATAAATCTCAGACGGACTCACTATGCCCCTCAGTGAATACCTTGGGGTGTCTTCTTTCCGAAATGGGGTCATTTGTGGGGTGTGTTTACTGTTCTGGCATTTTGGGCGGGGCTAAATTGTGAGCCGCCATGTAAAACCTAAAGGTACTTGTTGGAATTTGGGCCCCTTTGCGCACCCAGGCTGCAAAAAAGTGTCACTTATGTGGTATCGCCGTACTCAGGAGAAGTAGGGCAATGTGTTTTGGGGTGTATTTTTACATATTCCCATGTTGGGTGAGAGAAATATCTCTGTAAATTGTCAACTTTGTATAAAATTTTTTAAAAGTTGTCGTTTACAGAGATATTTTTCACACAAAGTATGGGTATATATAAAAATAAATACTCCAGAAAATAGCAGCACTGTTCAGGTATGGGCGGGTGCAACTCCTCAGGAAAACGGACAATCTTCCCCAAATATACCAAGTCAGATACGAGGCAGCACTCCGATGCATAAAGTGGTGACCCAAAATTTATTCCAAAGCTACGTTTCTGCCTTCTCAATGAGGCCTTTGTCAAGCTGTACAAACAGTGTCAATCTCAAACTTAAATACCCCTGACCGGGGTCATGTCACATGGGCGTGTCAATAATGACATCACAATAACATCAGGTGATTACTTCACACAAATCTACGTGCAGATAAGTGCGATACAAAGTATAAATCAAAATACAAAAATGCAGTGTCTCTTCAACAATCCAAAAGCACATAAAAGTGTCCAATGCAAAAAGTCCATTGTGCCTCTGTGTATCAAGTGCACATCGTGCGACGTCCCTCACCTCCGGGACATTCATTATAAGTGCAGATTAAAAACATTCGCAATGCAGCCTACCCAGGTGGATCCGGATAAATCGCAGTAACACGGCGTCTTCACCCGCAGAATGCGCGTGTCTGGAAGTACTTCTCCCATCTCAGGCCGGGGTGAGCGTCCGTTGGCATGGTGACTCACCCACGTGATCCGGGTGACGTCACAAAACCCCGCGCGGCGCTCCCTCAGTCAAGGGAGGAGTTAGGGACTCCAGTGACCAATGTGAAAAAAGCATTGTAGTTCCCATGGTAATCATGAAATGGTAACGGAAGGAGGGGGATCCCGGTCCACTCTCAGAGCTGTAGCCAGTGATCGCATTCATACCGAGCACCGTGGGGGGACCCGTCGCTCAGACCGGCACCTGACACCGGTGCCCCAGTGACTGTCTCAGTTATGGGAGAACAGTGGTGTGGGGGCATACTACCCACCTGTCTCCCCTTATATTATTCACTCACTGTTGGTGCATTTACTCCATTACGCTATCACAGCACTGTTGGTTCTGGTGGGCTAATATTACCGAGCGGAACGCAATTGCGTACGCTTCCGTTGCCTAGTTACCAGCATACACAGTGCGCGGCCCCAAATGATAGCGATGTGGTGCGGTGCGCAGGCGCGCGGCTCTGTGATGACGCCATCACGCACTGTGACGTCATCCTGGCCCGGGCGCCGGCGTCCGCATGGTTTAAAGAGGCAGACCAACACGGAGTATGTCTGACTACCGGCGCAGCTTGGGGAGAACAATCCCTGACGGGTGAAAACCAGCCCGCCTTGTTCGGCCATACGCCGCTCATTCACAGATAAAGTAAGTGATTGACTTTACTCCACTTGTTGTGGTTTAGATTGCATTTTTGATTATGCTGACTCCGGACATTCGATTATGTGTTTTGTTTTAGGTTTCATTGGAGGAACTTTGGTTTCCATGTTTTTGGCCCTGTCCCCTGATGAGTCTTGGGCCTGTCCAGTTGTGTTTGATGAAACGCGTAGGGACAACATATTGGACATAGCACCGTGAGAAGCATGTGGAGACCACACATTGTTTGTTATACCCTGCTCCTATAGTAATTCTCCTGACCCCTTGCTATTGAGGGTTGTCTAGGGTGCATTTAATAGGACAAGGTTCCGGTAACAGCGCCGCTCCTTGCGGGGTTGGACGCTGTTTTAGGCATAGGGATTGATAGGCCAAGTAGGGGTATCTAGGGCGAGTTCTTCATTTCACTATAGGAGACTCTGTGAGCCCAATACCCGTTAAGGGGATACTGCCTGGTCCTCATCCCTTCTTGCTTGGCTTGATTGGTCCTCATTGGTCTTCAGTCGACATACATGCAGGTGAGATCTGTCCATCACTATGGATGGTTCTTTTCGCCTTGTCAACTAGTCGTCTGCCAATAGTTTTATGATTGGGGTTATTATTTTTATCTTTTTTGCATAATAAAGGCTAAGTTTTAGAGTGCCCCCCCTCTTTTCATTTGTATACATTCCCAGGGAGCATTAGACTGGTCCGTTACACAGGTTCCAGTTGGACATAATAGTTTCATTCCCTTTGTATATATAAAAATACACCCCAAAACACATTTTTCTTCTCACGCTTTAGGGCCCCTAAAATGCCAGGGCAGTATAAATACCCCACATGTGACCCCATTTTGGAAAGAAAACACCCCAAGGTATTCCATGAGGGACATGGCGAGTTCATAGAAGATTTTTTTTTTGGCACAAGTTAGTGGAAATTGATTTTTTATTGTTTTTTCTCACAAAGTCTCCCTTTCCGCTAACTTTTGACAAAAAGTTAAATTTTTAATGGACTCATTATGCCCCTCAGCGAATTCCTTGGGCTGTCTTCTTTCCAAAATGGGGTCACATGTGGGGTATTTATACTGCCCTGGCATTTAAGAGCCTAAACGTGAGAAAAAAATGCGTAAAATGCCCTCCTAAAAGGTACTCATTAGAATTTGGGCCCCTTGTGCATCTTGGCTGCAAAAGTGTCACACATGTGGCATCGCCGTACTCAGGAGAAGTAGGGCAATGTGTTTTGAGGTGTATTTTTACATATACCCATGCTGGGTGAGAGAAATATCTCTGTAAATTGACAACTTTGAATAAAAAAATTTAAAAAGTTGTCGTTTACAGCGATATTTCTCACACACAGTATGGGTATTGTAAAAATACACCGCAAAACACATTGCCCTACTTCTCTGAGTACGGCGATACCACATGTGTGACACTTTTGCAGCCTAGATGCTAAAGGGACCCTAAACCAATGAGTACCTTTAGGATTTCACAGGGCATTTTTACGCATTTGGATTCTCACGCTTTAGGACCCCTAAAATGCCAGGGCAGTATAAAACCCCACAAGTGACCCCATTGTGGAAAGAAGACACCCCAAGGTATTCTGTGAGGGTATGGCGAGTTCACAGAAAAAAAAAAAATTGGCACAAGTTAGCGGAAATTGATATTTTTTTTTTTTTTTTTTTTTACAAAGTCTCATATTCCACTAACTTGTGACAAAAAATAGAATTTTACATGAACTCACCATACCCCTCACGGAATACCTTGGGGTGTCTTCTTTCTAAAATGGGGTCACATGTGAGGTGTTTGTACTGCCCTGGCAGTTGAGGGTCTCCGCAATCATTACACGTATGGCCAGCATTTGGAGTTTCTGCGATTCTCCTTATATTGAGCATACGGGTAATAAGATTTTTTTTTTTCCGTTCAGCCTCTGGGCTGAAAAAAGAAAAAAAATGAACGGCACAGATTTCTTCATTCGCATCGATCAATGTGGATGAAAAAATCTCTGCCAAAAAATGTGCAAAAAAAAAAAAGTTGTAAGGCCCCATTCACACGTCCGCAAAAATGTCTGCATGTATTCCGCAATTCTGCGGAATAGATACGGACCCATTCAGTGTGAATGGGGCCGGCGGTGATGCGGAGAGCACACTATGTGCTCGCCGCATCAGCATTTGCGGAGCTGCGGCCGCAAACTTCCGGGTTTCGGCCCCCAAACATCCGGCCGCAGCTCCGCAAAAGATAGAGCATGTCCTATTCTTGTCGGACAATGTCCTTATTCAATTGCGGACAAGAAAAGGCATTTTCTATATAGTTCTGGCAATGTGCGGATCCGCAAAATGCGGAAAGCACATTGCCAGTGTCCGTGTTTTGCGGATCCGCGGATCCATGGATCCGCAAAACACATACAGACGTCTGAATGAGCCTTACATGGGGTGATTAGTGACAGGGGGTGACAGGGGGTGATCAGGGGGTGACATGGGGTGATCAGGGGTTAATCAGGGGTTAATCAGGGGTTAATCAGTGACGGGGGTGGATAGGGGGTCTGTGTGGTGATTGGTGCACTTAAAAAAGATTCCTTTGGTGGTCCCAAGCAAAAGGGACCACCAAAGGAACGATCAGCAAGCATATCAGACGCTGTTAACAAAACAGCGTCTAATATGTGACTTTTTTTTTTACTTCTACAGCCTGCCAGCGCACGATCAGCGCTGGCAGGATGTAGTTTAACTTCTTTCCGACGCGATCCTGTGAACGTTCACAGGAAATCTCGCGTCTCGCGAGATGACGCTTCGGCGTGTCCAAGAGGAATAAACCGACCGCCGCCAGGACGCAATCCTGCGTTCGGCAACTGGTTAAAGACTACCACTCTTAAGAACAGAGGTTCATTCAAGTGTTTTCGATCAGGTATTGAAAACACCTGTGGATGTCAAGGAGCAGCAATCAAGCATAATAAGCACCAATTAGGCAGATTTAAAATTACTGTAAAACTCAGCTCCTTCTAGACATTTACTGGTGTGTTTACAAACATAGTGAAGTCAAGAGAATAGTCCAGGAAGACAAGAGAAGAGGTGATTTCTCTTCACAGGAAGGGCAATGGCTATAAGAAGATTGCAAAGATGTTAAACATACCAAGAGACACCATAGGAAGCATCATTCGCAAATTCAAGGCAAAGGGCACTGTTAAAATGCTACCTGGTCGTGGCAGAAAGAAGATGCTGACTTCGACTGCTGTGCGCTACCTGAAGCGCAAAGTGGAGAAAAGTCCCCGTGTGACTGCTGAGGAACTGAAAAAAGATTTGTCAGATGCAGGTACTGAAGTTTCAGCTCAGACAATAAGGCGCACACTGTGTAATGAAGGCCTCCATGCCAGAACTCCCAGGCGCACCCCCTTGCTGTCTCCAAAGTATAAGAAGAGCCGACTGCAGTATGCCAAAAGTCATGTGGACAAACCACAAAGTTTTGGGATAGTGTTCTGTGGACTGATGAAACAAAATCAGAACTGTTTGGGCCCATGGCTCAACGCTATGTTTGGAGGAGGAAGAACACGGCCTATGAAGAAAAGAACACCTTGCCTACTGTGAAGCATGGCGGGGGGTCAATCATGCTTTGGAGCTGTTTTGCTTCTACAGGTACTTCCCTTTTGATGCAACCCATTATCTTATTGGCCTTGGCAGCAGCCGCCTGACACTGGTTACTACAGTCATCTGCAACAATTGATAGTTTACTGTGCATCCACTCTATAAGTATGTATTAGTAAATATATTAAAGAGAATAGGGCCCAATACTGACGCTGAGGTACCCCACTAGTGATGGTTAGAGATGAGCGAATCGAAGTTGACATAGTGGAATTCCATCCGAATTTCAGAAAAAATATTCAGTCCTAATCTGAATTTACTGACGCTTTGTGGTAACGAATCATATTTTTCCTAAAATGGTTGCTGCACATTCTAGGACATGGAGCAAAGAACTCTGGGAATGAGGGATCACCCACAATTAGTGTTGAGTTCGTGCATAGTTCGGATTCGTACCGAATTTTGGGGTGTTCGTGACACGGACCCGAACATTTTCAAAAAAGTTTACTACTACTAATAGCATGGCTGTGATTGGCCAAGTGCAGCATGTGACCCAGCCTCTATTTAAGCTGGAGTCACGTAGCGCCGCACGTCACACTGCTCTGATTAGTGTAGGGAGAGGACGCAGATTTTGTGAGGCAAGATTAGGCAGGGAAAAGTCAGCAACAGCACCTAATGAACTGATCAATCTACAGCTGTGAATGATTCAACTTCTGCTAGTTAATTGCTCACTGGTTTTTAGGCTGCACAGAGCGTTTTTCTGTCACTTTTTTCTGGTGTGATCGGCGGCCATTTTGTGACTTGTGGTGCACCAGAACAAGCTGCCACCAAGTCCATCAATACTAGTTTTTTTTTTTACTATATCCTACATCAGGGGCTTGGCTGTGCTTATTGTCACCCCTAGAAACTCAGGATAGCAATTTCTATATTTTATTAAGGGGTTATATACAATTGCCAAAATACTAATCCTCTAAATCTGGTGTTCCAGCTTTGGCTAGCCAAGTGTAACACTGTCTGCTGTCTGGCAAAGGATAGATTATTTTCTGTGGTGAAATTCAATTGCCAAAATAGCAATCCCCTAAATCTGGTGTCCCAGCAGTGGCTGGCAAAGTATAATAGTGTACGGCAATGGATATATTTTGTTCTGGGGTGAAATTCAATAGCCAAAATAGCAATACCGTAAATCAGTGGTTTCAGCTGTGGCTGGCAAAGTATAATAGTGTCCGGCAAAACATATATTTTGTTCTGGGGTGAAATGCAATTGCCAAAATAGCAATACCCTGAATCTGGTGTCCCAGCACTGGCTGGCAAACTATAATAGTGTCCACCAAAACATATATTTTGTTCTGGGATGAAATTCAATTGCCAAAATAGCAATCCCCTAAACTGGTGCCCCAGCACTGGCTGGCAAAGTATAATAGTGTCCGGCAAAACATATATTTTGTTCTGAGGTGAAATTCAATTGCCAAAATAGCAATACCCTGAATCTGGTGTCCCAGCAGTCGTTGGCAAAGTATAATAGTGTCCGCCAAAACATATATTTTGTTCTGGGGTGAAATTCACTTTCCAATATTGCAATACCCTGAATCTGGTGTTCCAGCTGTTGCAGGCCAAGTGTTAATCTGTCCGTAAAAGGGTATATTACACTCAAGGTGTATATACAAGTGCTGAGAGGGTCATCCTAAATAACTTCACACACTACCGTGCATCTCCCATTGTATTTCTGTCCGTTAAAGGGTATATTACACAAAGTGTTAAAATACAATTGCTGAAGGCATAATCCTACATATTTTTTCACACGCTACTGTGCATCTCCAAGTGTAAATCTGTCCATAAAAGGATACCTTTCACCCAGTGCCTAAATACTTGCCCTAAAAGAGATATTCCCCTAAATCAGTGGTTACTGCTGTGCCTGGATTAGTGTAATACGCTACATAAATAAATAGGCAGATAGTATTAGGTGCCTGTAAAAAAAAGGCCTGAATTTGAAATCAATACATTGGGCCAAATATTTTTTTTCTTATTGTGGTGGTTGGTGAACGGTAACAATGAGGAAAAACATCTAGTAAGGGACGCGGACGTGGTGGTGTTAGTGGACCCTCTGGTGCTGGGAGAGGACGTGGCCATTCTGCCACAGCCACACGTCCTAGTGAACCAACTACCTCAGGTTCCAGTACCCGCCACAATTTACAGCGATATTTGGTGGGGCCCAATGCCGTTCTAAGGATGGTAAGGTCTGAGCAGGTACAGGCGCTAGTCAATTGGGTGGCCGACAGTGGATCCAGCATGTTCACAACATTATCTCCTACCCAGTCTTCTGCAGAAAGCGCACAGGTGGCGCTTAAAAACCAAGCCCATCAGTCTGTCACATCACCCCCATGCATATCAGCGAAACTGTCTGAGCCTCAAGTTATGCAGCAGTCTCTTATGCTGTTTGAAGACTCTGCTGGCAGGGTTTCCCAAGGGAATCCACCTAGCCCTTCCCCAGTGGTGGAAGACATAGAATGCACTGATGCACAACCACTGATGTTTCCTGATGATGAGGACATGGGAATACCACCTCATCGGAGTCCGCACGTCTCTGATGATGACGAAACACAGGTGCCAACTGCTGCGTCTTTCTGCAGTGTGCAGACCGAACAGGAGGTCAGGGAGGAAGACTGTGTAAAAGACGATGCAGGGGACAATGAGGTCCTAGACCCCACATGGAATGAAGGTCGTGCCACTGACTTTCATAGTTCAGAGGAATAGGCAGTGGTGAGACCGAGCCAATAGCGTAGCAAAAGAGGGAGCAGGGGGCAAAACCAGAACAGCCGCCGCCAAGAGTTCGCCTGCTTCTGGCAACCGCCACCAGGAACCGAGCACCCCAAGGGCAGCTTCAAGAAGTTCCCTGGCATGGCACTTCTTTAAACAATGTGCTGACAACAAGACCCGAGTGGTTTGCATGCTGTGCCATCAGAGCCTGAAGCGAGGCATTAACGTTCTGAACCTTAGCACAACCTGCATGACCAGGCATCTACAGGCAAAGTATGAACTGCAGTGGAGTAAACACCTTAAAAGCAAGGAACTCACTCTGGCTCCCCCTGCTCCCTCTTCTGCTGCTGCCTCGGCCTCTTCCTTCGCCTCGGGAGGAATGTTGGCACCTGCCGCCCACCAAACAGAGGATGTGCCACTGACAACACCACCTGCGTCACCAAGCATCTCCACCATGTCACACTGCAGCGTTCAGCTCTCCATCTCACAAACCTTGGAGAGAAAGCATAAATTCCCAACTAGCCACCTTCAAGCCCTGGGCCTGAATGCTAGCATTTCTAAACCACTGGCCTTTGAAATGCTGTCATTCAGGCTGGTGGACACAGACAGCTTCAAACAACTGATGTCCATGGCTGTCCCACAGTATGTTGTTCCCAGCCGCCACTACTTCTCCAAGACAGCCGTGCCTTCCCTGCACAACCAAGTATCCGATAAAATCAAGTGTGCACTGCGCAACGCCATCTGTGGCAAGGTCCACCTAACCACAGATACGTGGACCAGTAAGCACGGCCAGGGACGCTATATCTCTCTAACTGCACACTGGTTAAATGTAGTGGCGGCTGGGCCCCAGGCAGAGAGTTGTTTGGCGCACGTCCTTCCGCCACCAAGGATCACAGGGCATCATTCTTTGCCTTCTGTAGCCTTCTCCTCAGGGGCGTAGCTAGAAATGACTGGGCCCCACAGCAAATTTTTGTATTGGGCCCCCCTACCCGCGCGTTTCGCTCCCCCTCTATAATGTGCCAGCCATATAGCCCCCCCAGCTCCCCTATAATGTGCCAGTAGCCAGCCATATAACCCCCCTATAATGTGCCAGTAGTCAGCCATATAACCCCCTATAATGTGCCAGTAGTCCAGCCATATAAACCCACCCTATAATGTGCCAGTAGTCAGCCATATAAACCCACCCTATAATGTGCCAGTGGCCAACCATATAGCACCAGATGCCCCCATAGTGCTCCTCTCCCCCATAGTGCCCCTATAATGTGCCAATATCAAGTGCCTCTGTCTTCCCACAT
>JAKVIS010006663.1:0-10018 GCA_033119425.1 Bufotes viridis
TAAACAAGGTACTCCGTTGGAATTTGGGCCCCTTTGCGCACCCAGGCTGCAAAAAGTGTCACTCATGTGGTATCTCCGTACTCAGGAGAAGTAGGGCAATGTGTTTTGGGGTGTATTTTTACATATACCCATGTTGGAGTGAGAGAAATATCTCTGTAAATTGACAACTTTGTATAAAAAAATTTAAAAAGTTGTCGTTTACAGTGATATTTCTCACACAAAGTATGGGTATATATAAAAATACACCCTAAAACTCATTGCCCTACTTCTCCTGAGTACGGCGATACCACATGTGTGACACTTTTGCAGCAAAGATGCGCAAAGGGGCCCTAATTCCATGAGTACCTTTAGGATTTCACAGGGCATTTTTACGCATTTGGATTCTCACGCTTTAGGACCCCTAAAATGCCAGGGCAGTATAAATACCTCACATGTGACCCCATTTTGGAAAGAAGACACCCAAGGTATTCCGTGAGGGGCATGGTGAGTTCACAGAAAAAAATTTTTGGCACAAATTAGCGGATATTGATATATATAATATATTTTTTTACAAAGTCTCATATTCCACTAACTTGTCTCAAAAATAAAATTTTACATGAACTCACCATACCCCTCACGGAATACCTTGGGGTGTCTTCTTTCTAAAATGGGGTCACATGTGGGGTGTTTTACTGCCCTGGCATTTGACGGTCTCTGCAATCATTACACGTATGGCCAGCATTAGGAGTTTCTGCTATTCTCCTTATATTGAGCATACGGGTAATGAGATTTTTTTCCGTTCAGCCTCTGGGCTGAAAAATAAATAATGAACGGCACAGATTTTTCATTCGTATCGATCAATGTGGATGAAAAATCTCTGCCAAAATCAGTGACTGCGGTGCGGTGGGCTGGGCGCTAGCTACCTAACAAGTAGCTAACTAACTGGCGGTGATAAGGGACCCTTATGCCCCATTCACACGTACGCAATTCTGTTTGCAGAACGGAATTGCAGACCCATTCATTTCAATGGGGACAGACTTTGTCCCGCTCGGATCCGGAATTGCGGATCCGCACTTCCGGGTCTGCACTTCCGTTCCGCAAAAATATAGAACATGTCCTATTCTTGTCCGCAATTGTGGACAGAAAAGGCATTTTCTATATAGTTCTGGCAATGTGCGGATCTGCAAAATGCGGAAAGCACATTGCCGGTGTCCGTATTTTGCGGATCCGTGGATCCGTGGATCAGATCCGCGGATCCGCAAAACACATATGGACATGTGAATGGAGCCTTACAAGGGGTGATCAGTGACAGGGGGTGATCAGGAGTCTATATGGGGTGATCAAGGGGTTAATAAGTGACGGGGGGGTAGTGTAGTGTGGTGCAACTTTACAGAGCTACCTGGTCCTCTGGTGGTCGATCCCAGCAAATGGGACCACCAGAGGACCAGGTAGCAGTATATCAGACGCTGTTAACAAAACAGCGTCTGATATACCTCTTTGATGCGATTTATTTAGCATCTACAGCCTGCCAGCGATTGATCATCACTGGCAGACTGTAGTATAACTGCTGAGACGCGCGCCACTGTAAGCACGTGCGCGTTTACAGCTAATCTCGCGTCTCGCGAGATGACGCGCCGATGCGTCCACCCAGAGTAAGAGGACCGCCCACCGGACGCATCCGTGCGTTAGACGGTCCTCAGGTGGTTAAAATGAGATCCTCTAATTCATAGAACTCAATGGGACTGCATTAAATGTTGATCGCAAAATGGATACGGTCGTGTGCATAAAGGTTTAGATGCACAGCTCAGCAGGCAAGATCATACAAGATAGGCTTAGATACACCACTCAGCAGGCTGTGTCATACAAAATGGGATTAGATACACTGCTCAGCAGGCAGTATCATACAAAATGGGATTAGATACACACTTTAGCAGGCAGTATCGCACACAACAGGATGTGTATCAGGCCCACATACGGGATAGGATTAGATACAGATGTGTTTGGATATGCTGATTCAAGCTGTTTTTACACTCTGGAGATGGTGAGGAAGAGCCTGCAGATTGTCAGTGATGGGATTAGATACACAGCTCAGCAGGCTGTATCACACAGGATAGGATTAGATACACAAGTGAGGGAAGAGCCTGTGGACAGTCAGTAATGGGATTTAGACACTGACTGAGAAGTAGATTCATGTCTGTGTGCAGAAAGATGGACACAGGAGTTGTAATGGGTGTAACTGCTGCAGACAGAGCAGTGTGGGGCGTGGCCAGCCTGTGACTCATCTCTGTGCAGTGCAGCCAGGCTTGTGTATCAATAAAGTTATATATTCAACAAAACAAGAAGGGAGTAAGTAAACAGATCTGCCAGGAGACACCATTGTGGGGGGGCACACTCTGGGCATTAAGACAGAACAAAAATCAGTTATAAATCTTTGTTCTCTGGCCGCAAACTCCAATGTGATTGACATTATAGGCAAGTGGCGCCACGATAAGCATGGCCACCAGTCAAGCAATGGAAGCATAATATGAATGGGTAGGTTCACTCTTTTAACTTGTTCAGTACTAATAAAGTAGATCAGCCAGATAGGACTACCGCTTTAAGCCCACCCTAATGTTAAACGGAAATATCCACAAAATATTTAGAAGCGGCCACTAATTATTACATTTGCATACAAGACCCGCATCTTTCATTTCCGTTACTGAGAGTAATTTTATTTGAAAAACAGTAAGAATGTGAGGATTAGAAATCGGAATGCAGCAACATTCTGATGTCAGCTTTTGTTAGCTATACTGCTTGGGGAAATGAAACAGAATATCTGATTGGTTCCTTGGGTAACTGCCATTTTGTGTCAGACCATTCTTAAGGCCTCTGTGACATCACGATGCGTGTCAGGCATTAGGTCACGATGCGTTGTGGATGCTGTCCAGTGAAAACTGTGCGATTTCACAGGCAAAGCCATTCAGTTTTGCCTGCGATTGCGCTTCAGTTGTTCAGTTTTTCAGCGGTGCAATGCGCTTTGATGCGTTTTCACGCGTGATAAAAACTGAAGCTTTACAAACAACATCTCCTAGCAGCCATCAGTGAAAAACGCACACGCACACGCGACTGCTTGCAGATGGCAATCGCGTTTTCACGCAGCCCCATTCACTTCTATGGGGCTAGTGAACTGCTGTGACAAACGCAGAACATAGAACATGCTGCGATTTTCATGCACGCACAAGTGATGCGTGAAAAACGCTCATGTACACAAACCCATTGAAATGAATGAGTCAGTATTCAGTGCGGGTGCAATGCGTTCACATCACGCATTGCACCCGCAGAAAACTCGCTCGTGTGAAAGGAGCACTTATAGGTCTCAGTGTGACATCACAATACATTTTAGTGTGTCTTATCATTGGTTGTGTTTTTAGGTCGATTTAGAAGATGACAAGAAAGATTTGCAGCTTCAAATTGCGATATTTACAGAAGTAGCAAATCTTGAATATTTACAACGCACCTGCCCTGGATAGTCATGAATTCCAGTCGTCTGTGTAGAGGAGGAGCTCGCACTTTATTTTTCGGCCTTTGGTAAAATTGCACTGAATCACCACACAGAGAAAATATATTAAAACTGCACAATAAATATAACATTAGTGTTATAGTACCATATTAAATATGACATAACTATACAAACCATGATACATAATAATAATAGTAACATTAAAAGTAACTATTAACCTGAATATTAAATTCATAAAAATATAAAAATTGCATTAAGATGCATTAAAACTCTACATCAGTATTATAAAAGAAATTGATAATAATAATTATATTCAAAAACATTTTTTTTAGTAATTAATAATGTTTAGTAAAAAGTGTAATAGAAACAATTACATATTAATAGTAATATTAATAATTAATAATTTTTACTTTTATTATTGTTATTTCCTACAAGCAATTTTGTTTCATAATGATAATACTAGTAAAAAAATACCCACAATTAATACCACAGAAAAATTTACAACCTAGTACTTCATAAAATGTCAATAATTTTATATCCAAATTAAATAAATATTATAATATAGTAAATGCAAAAAGGAACATTTAATTATAATATATACATTAATACCTCCTAATAATAGGAACAGAAATACCTCCTAAAATTATAAACTCTAATACTAACAAGTTATATAAACAATGATATCTCCTAATAAGATAAATAATAAAACAATCTAATAAAATAAACACTAATACCTCCCTATAATATAAACTCTAATGCCTCCTAATAATATAAACACTGATACCTCCCAATAAAATAAACACTAATACTTCTTAATAATAAAAACATGAATACCTCTTAATAATATAAACACTAATACCTACCTAAAATATAAACAGTAATACCTCCTAATAATACAAACACTAATACCTCCTAATAATATAGAAACACTAATACCTCCTAATAATATAAACACTAATACCTCCCAATAATATTAAACACTAATACCTCCTAATAAAAAGAAACACTACTACCTCTTAGTAATATAAACACAATTACCGTTTTATAATATAAACACTATTACCTCCTCATAATATAAATACTAATTCCTCCCAATAATAAAAAATACTAATACCTCCTAATAATATAAAGACTCATAAATCACAATAATATAAACACTAAAAAACTCCTGATAATATAAACAGTAATACCTTGTAATAATATAAACAGTAACACCTCATCTATACTAATAAAATCCCAGCGTCCCTGCCGTCCGTTCGTGTGTGCCGAATTCTCAAGTGCGCATGCGCGGCGCACAGAGCATTCGGCACACACTCCACAGACTTTACAGAGCGCACAGGAGGCAAATCCGATGCGGCCGCACCACAATGAGGTGCAGGAGACAAGCGGCCGCGTCCACAGTGAGGTGCGGCGGCATAAGATTGAGGAGCATTGAACCGCCGCGGGAGAAGCAGCTAGATAATTTGCATATCCTCAACTCTGCGTCTCCCGCGGCGGTACTGAACACAGAGCGGCGTTAAATCAGAGAAGTCGTCCGAACAGTCGGCTTACAGTGAAAGCAGTCTCAGTGCCAGCTGTGTCAGCCACCAGTCACCGTGGCAGCAGTCAGTGCCACCTGTGTCAGCCACCATTGACAGTGCCAGCAGTCAGTGTCAGCCACCAGTGACAGTGTCCGCCATCTCAGGACAGCAGTGACAGTGCCCGCCGTCTCAGTGTCAGTCACCAGGGAGAGTGCCCGCCGTCTCAGGTCAGCAGTGACAGTGCCCGTCGTTGCAGTGTCAGCCACGAGTGGCAGTGCTCACTGTCTCGGGGCCAGCAGTCAGTGCCAGTCGTGTCAGCCACCAGTCACAGTGCCCGCCGTCTCAGTACCAGCAGTCAGTGCAAGCCGTGTCAGTCACCAGTTACTGTGTCCGCCCTCACCGTGCCCGCCGTCTCAGTGTCAGCAGTCAGTGCCAGCCGTGTCAGCCACCAGTGACAATGTCCGCCATCTTAGTGCCACCAGTCACAGTGCCAGCCATGTCAGCCACCAGTGACAGTGCCCGCCATCTCAGTGTCAGCAGTGAGTGCCAGCTGTATCAGCCACCAGTGACAGTGTCCACCGTCTCAGTGCCAGCAGTCCTGTCTCAGTGCCAGCAGTCAGTGTCAGCCACCTGTGACATTGACCGCCGTATCAGTGCCAGCAGTCAGTGCCAGTTGTGTCAGGCACAAGTCACAGTGTCCGCCGTCTCAGTACCATCAGTCAGTGCAAGCCATGTCAGTTACCGTGTCCGCCCTCACCTTGCCCGCCGTCTCAGTGTCAGCAGTATGTGCCAGCCGTGTCATCCACCAGTGACAGTGTTCGCCATCTCAGTGCCAGAAGTCAGTGCCAGCCATTTCAGCCACCAGTCACAGTGCCCGCCGTCTCAGTGTCCAGCAGCTGAGTGCCAGCAGTCAGTATCAGCCACCAGTGACAGTGCCCGCCGTCTCAGTGTCAGCAGTCAGTGCCAGCCGTGTCAGCCATCAGTGACAGTGTCCGCCATCTTAGTGCCACCAGTCACAGTGCCAGCCATGTCAGCCACCAGTGACAGAGCCCGCCATCTCAGTGTCAGCAGTGAGTGCCAGCTGTATCAGCCACCAGTGACAGCATCCGCCGTCTCAGTGCCAGCACTCAGTGTCAGCCACGAGTGACAGTGCCAGTCGTCTCAGTGCCAGCAGTCAGTTCCAGTCGTGTCAGCAACCAGTCACAGTGCCCGCCGTCTCAGTACCAGCAGCACAGTGCAAGCTGTGTCAGTCACCAGTTCACTTGTCCGCCCTCACCGTGCCCGCCGTCTCAGTGTCAGCAGTCAGTGCCAGCCGTGTCAGCCACCAGTGACAGTGTCTGCCGTCTCAGTGCCACCAGTCACAGTGCCAGCCGTGTCAGCCACCAGTCACAGTGCCTGCCGTCTCAGTGTCAGCCGTCAGTGCCAGCCCTGTCAGCCACCAGTGACAGTGTCCGCCATCTCAGTGCCAGCCGTGTTAGTCACGAGTAACAGTGCCCGCCGTCTCAGTGTCAGCAGTGAGTGCCAGCTGTATCAGCTACCAGTGACAGTGTCCGCCTCTCAGTGCCAGCAGTCCCGTCTCAGTGCCAGCAGTCAGTGTCAGCCAGCAGTGACAGTGCACGCCGTCTCAGTGGCAGCAGTCAGTGCCAGTCGTGTCAGCCACCAGTGACAGTGTCCGCCGTCTCAGTGCCAGCAGTCCCGTCTCAGTGCCAGCAGTCAGTGTCAGCCACAAGTGACAGTTCCCACCGTCTCAATGCCAGCAGTCAGTGCCAGTCGTGTCATCCACAAGTCACAGTGCCCGCCGTCTCAGTACCAGCAGTCAGTGCAAGCCATGTCAGTCACCAGTTACCGTGTCCCCCTCACCTTTCTCGCCGTCTCAGTGTCAGCAGTCAGTGTCAGCCACCAGTCACAGTGCCCGCCGTCTCAGTGTTAGCAGTCAGTGCCAGCCGTGTCAGCCACCAGTGACAGTGTCCGTCGTCTTAGTGCCACCAGTCACTGTGCCAGCCATGTCAGCCACCAGTGACAGTGCCCGCCATCTCAGTGTCAGCAGTGAGTGCCAGCTGTATCAGCCACCAGTGACAGCATCCGCCGTCTCAGTGCCAGCACTCAGTGTCAGCCACAAGTGACAGTGCCAGTCGTCTCAATGCCAGCAGTCAGTTCCAATCGTGTCAGCAACCAGTCACAGTGCCCGCCGTCTCAGTACCAGCACACAATGCAAGCCGTGTCAGTCACCAGTTACCTTGTCCGCCCTCACCGTGCCCGCCGTCTCAGTGTCAGCAGTCAGTGCCAGCCGTGTCAGCCACCAGTGACAGTGTCTGCCGTCTCAGTGCCACCAGTCACAGTGCCAGCCGTGTCAGCCACCAGTCACAGTGCCTGCCGTCTCAGTGTCAGCCAGTCAGTGCCAGCCGTGTCAGCCACCAGTGACAGTGTCCGCCGTCTCAGTGCCAGCCGTGTTAGCCACAAGTGACAGTGCCCGCCGTCTCAGTGTCAGCAGTGAGTGCCAGCTGTATCAGCTACCAGTGACAGTGTCCGCCCTCTCAGTGCCAGCAGTCCCGTCTCAGTGCCAGCAGTCAGTGTCAGCCAGCAGTGACAGTGCACGCATTCTCAGTGGCAGCAGTCAGTGCCAGTCGTGTCAGCCACCAGTGACAGTGTTCGCCGTCTCAGTGCCAGCAGTCCCGTCTCAGTGCCAGCAGTCAGTGTCAGCCAGCAATGACAGTGCATGCTGTCTCAGTGCCAGCAGTCAGTGCCAGTCGTGTGAGCCACCAGTGACAGTGTCCACCGTCTCAGTGCCAGCAGTCGGTGCCAGTAGTGTCAACCACCAGTCACAGTACCCGCCCTCACTGTGCCCGCAGTCTCAGTGTCAGCAGTCAGTGCCAGCCGTGTCAGCCAACAGTGACAGTGTTCGACGTCTCATTTCCAGAAGTCAGTGCCAGCTGTGTCAGCCACCAGTCACAGTGCCCGCCGTCTCAGTGTCAGCAGTGAGTGCCAGTTGTATCAGCCATCAGTGGCAGTGTCCGCCGTCTCAGTGCCAGTAGTCAGTGTCAGCCACCAGTGACAGTGCCCGCCATATCAGTGCCAGCAGTCAGTGCTAGCTGTATCAGCTATCAGTGACAGTGTCCACCGTCTCAGTGTCAGCAGTGAGTGCCAGCTGTATCAGCTACCAGTTACAGTGTCCACCGTCTCAGTGCCAGCAGTCAGTGTCAGCCACCAGTGACAGTGTCCACCGTCTCAGTACCAGCAGTCAGTGCCAGCCGTGTCGTTCACCAGTTACCGTGTCCGCCCTCACCGTGCCTGCCGTCTCAGGGTCCGCAGTCAGTGCCAACCGTGTCAGCCACCAGTGACAGTGTCCGCCATCTCAGTGCCACCAGTCAGTGCCAGCCGTGTCAGCCACCAGTCACAGTGCCCGCCGTCTTAGTGTCAGCAGTGAGTGCCAGTTGTATCTGCTACCAGTGACAGTGTCCGCAGTCTCAATGCCAGCAGTCCTGTCTCAGTGCTAGCAGTCAGTGTCAGCCAGCAGTGACAGTGCACGCCGTCTCAGTGCCAGCAGTCAGTGCCAGTTGTGTCAGCCACCAGTGACAGTGTTCGCCGTCTCAGTGCCAGCAGTCAGTGTCAGCCAGCAGTGACCGTGCACGCCGTCTCAGGGCCAGCAGTCAGTGCCAGTTGTGTCAGCCACCAGTAACAGTGCCCGCCCTCACTGTGCCTGCTGTCTCAGTGTCAGCAGTCAGTGCCAGCTGTGTCAGCCACCAGTGACAGTGTTCGCCGTCTTAGTGCCAGAAGTCAGTGCCAGAAGTCAGTGCCAGCCACCAGTGATAGTATCCGACGTCTCAGTGCCAGCAGTCCCGTCTCAGTGCCAGCAGTCAGTGTCAGCCACCAGTGACAGTGTCCACCGTCTCAGCGTCAGCAGTGAGTGCCAGCTTGATCAGCCACCAGTCACAGTGCCCGCCATCTCAGTGCCAGCCACCAGTGACAGTGTCCGCCGTCTCAGGCCAGCAGTCCCGTCTCAGTGTCATCAGCCAGTGCAAACTGTGTCAGCCACCAGTGAAAGTGACAGCTGTGTCAGCAACCAGTCATAGTGCCCGCCATCTTAGTGCCAGAATTCAGTGCCAGTTGTGTCAGTCACCACTCACAGTGCCCGCCGTCTCATTACCAGCAGTCAGTGCCAGCCGTGTCAGCCACCATTCACAGTGCCCATCATCACAGTGCCAGCTGTATCAGCCAGTCACAGTTCCCTCTATCTCTGTTCCAGCAGCAAGTTCAAGCCATGTCAGCTACCAGTGACAGTGCCCGCCGTATCAGTACCAGCAGTTAGTGCCAGCCGTATCAGCCACCAGTGACAGTGTCCACCGTCTCAGTGCCAGCAGTCAGTACCAGCCGTATCAGCCACCAGTGACAGTGTCCACCGTCTCAGTGCCAGCAGTCCCGTGTTAGTGCCAGCAGTCAGTGCCTGCTGTGTCAGCCACCAGTGACATTGCCCACCGTCTCAGTGCCAGCAGTCAGTGTCAGTCACCAGTGACAGTGCCCTCTATCTCAGTCCCAGTAGTCAGTGCCATCCGTGTTAGCCACCAGTCATGGTGCGCGCAGTCTCAGCTAAAAGTTAGTGCCAGTAAACAATATTACAGCCACATCTAATCCAGTATTATAGTGAAAGAAAATTATTATATAAAATTGTAAAAGTACTAACCTATATTACATCGACTTTTTACTAACCCAAGAAATACAATGTGGTTAAATATTTTTACTATTTAATAGACACTGTTCTTACTAATGTTTATGCACTATTGTTCTAGCGCCTGTTATTGTAACGGGCTTAATGTCTAGTAATAATATAAAGACTAATATCTCTGAATAATATAAATTCTAATACCTACTAATAATATAAACACTAATATCTACTAATGATATAAAGACCAATAATATCTACTAGTGATATAAAATCTAATACCTCCTAATAAAAAAAAACACTAAACAACCCAATGATATAAACATTAATACCTCCTAATAATATAAATACTAATATCTCCTA